>JANZLC010000202.1:6611075-6622081 GCA_026413385.1 Erythroxylum gracilipes | reverse complement strand
AAATTGTACAAATGACTTTATGATTTCAAGTGTTTTGTATCTGAAATGGGCCCAAATTATTGCTGAATACTAATGTTAGTAACAGTTGTAACTTGTGAATGGAAATGTTTTTAAAGAACAAGGGTCGATATGATTAGTGATTTTCGCTTACGTGTACCTTGTTTTAAAGAAACAAAAGTTTTAAAATAAATTTTGACTAAATGATCGTTCTAGCATGTCACCCTTGCGGGATACATACTCAGATATCACCATGGATGTCGGGTACGTGTCTTACGAGAGTGGGGTACTACATCTTGTGTCTATACCCCACAACAGAATGGTAGAGTAGAGAGGAAGCATCGACATATTCTTCAAGTGGCACGAGCTTTGCTGCACCAAGCACACAAGTCAAATAAGTTTTGGGGTGAAGCTATTCTCCATGCTGCTTACTTAATCAATAATCTGCCCACTGCTACTTTGAATTAGAAAACTCCTTATGAAGTTCTGTTTGGGAAACTACCTGATCTTGGCCACTTACGGGTCTTTGGTTGCTTATGTTATTCCACAGATACAAAGCCCCAAAAGGATAAGTTTGTTGTTAGAGCTGCCAAGTGCCTTTTTCTAGGCTATGTCACAGGCATTAAGGGTTACAAAGTTTATGATATTGACACAGGAAAAATATTCATCTCTAAGGATGTTACTTTCCATGAGAGTTTGTTTCCTTGTGCAAGTCATCAGTTTATGGAGACTACTACCACACCTATACCATCATTGCCTGTCTTGAGTGAAGATGTTGCAGATCAACAACTTATTCCTCAAATTGATGACAATCAGGTGGACGGTGAACTTGAAGAGCTTCGTGTGGCAATCCCAGTACCAGATGTGAATCCAACTGTGGCACATCACTCACCTCCACTTCCTGCAGATCATAGGAGCAGCCAAGCAAGAAGGGCACCATCATGGATGTCTAACTATGTGGTGAATTCCACACAAGGCGCAAAACCTCATACTTCACCTCATCTGCCCAACACGTTTCCTTTCTTTGCTTATACCAGGTTATCTGCAGATGTTGCCGACATCCTCTGTCATGTGACTGAAGCGAAGGAGCCTAGAAATTTTCAGGAGGCATGTCAAGATGTCAAGTGGGTTCAGGCTATGGATTCAGAATTGCAAGTGTTGGAAAATAATCATACCTGGGAGCTCACTACATTCCCGACAGGAAAGACTGCTATTGGGAGTAAGTGGGTTTTCAAGTTGAAATATAAGTCAGATGGGACGATAGACAGGCATAAAGCTCATCTAGTAGCTAAGGGGTATAATCAAGTTTATGGAGTAGATTACAATGACAGTTTTTCACCGGTGGCAAAGGTTGTGACAGTACGAATTTTTCAGGCTATTGCCGCAGCCAAAGGATAGGTTTTAAACCAATTAGACATCAATAACGCATTTTTGCATGGATATCTCGATGAAGACGTTTACATGGTACCACCAGAAGGTTATACTAAGGCATGTAAAGGACAAGTTTGTAAGCTTATGAGATCTTTATACGGGCTTAAACAAGCCTCCCATCAGTGGAACACCGAGCTCACAGGTTTTCTTCTCAACTTTGGCTTTCAGCAAAGTGTGCATGACAACTGTTTGTTTGTGTTTTGCAAGGATGATTGTTTCTTAATGCTTTTGGTGTACATGGATGATCTACTTATTAGTGGAAATTCTGCTGCCACTGTTACTCGGCTCAAATCCGCACTTCATGAGACATTCACCATTAAAGACTCAGGGGCGGCTAAGTATTTTCTTGGTTTAGAACTCCTTCGTGATCATACTAACATTTTTCTTAACCAGAGGAAGTATGTGCTGGATTTGTTGACAGATACGGGTTTGCTTGGCTCTAAGCCTAAAAGTGTGCCCTTTTCGAAGGGTGGTAATTTGCAGAGTGACTGCAATCCTTTGTTGGCAAATCCTCAAGAGTATCGAAGCATAGTTGGTCGGTTGTTGTATTTAGGATTTTCTAGACCGGATATCACTTACTGTGTACAACAACTCAACCAGTTTTTACAGGCTCCACGAGAGGTTCATCTTCAACACGCCATTTATGTTCTGAAGTATCTCAAAAATAATCCATCTTTGGGTCTTCATTTTTCTGCGCTTTCGGATTTATCTTTAAGTGCTTATTCGGACGCTAATTGGGCTACGTACATTACAACCAGAAAATCTTTAACTGGTTTCTATATATTTTTGGGCAATAGTCCGATCTCTTGGAAGACCAAATGCCAAACTACTATTTCTCGCAGCTCTGCCGAGGCAAAATACAGAGCAATGGCTTCGGCAGTGTGCGAGTTGCAGTGGATTAGCTATTTGCTTATTGATTTGCGGGTTCCGATTTTCCTTCCGATTCCTTTTCATTGTGACAGTAAATCCCCCATTCACATCACCTGTAACCCTGTGTTCCATGAACGCACGAAACACCTTGACATCGATTGTCATGTTGTTCGCAATCAGTACAAACAGGGTTTTATTTCTCCGATTCATGTGGCTTCTTCTTTACAGGTTGCGGACATCTTTACCAAGCCTCTTCCTTCGCTGGCGTTTCATCGTTTGCTGTCCAAGTTGGCTTTGATAAGGGGATGTAAAGATTATACGTTCTGTAATTTCTGTAATTACTGTAGTTACCGGAGAAGAGTAGTAGTTATAGTCGAACGTAGTTAGCTTACTGTCGAGGAGTAGTTAGTTTGTTAGTTGGGTAAATATTTTTCTTTTTGTACAGAACGTTATTTAAGCTCCAATTGAGCTATGTTAGAAATACGATTATTAGAGTGAGAAACCATTTTTCTCTCACTAAACAACTCTCTGTTATATTCTTCATAGTAAGATGGAATGAAATTGTGAAATTGCAGAACTAAAATTCTTCGTCATGTTTAAATAATTAAATCACAAAATCAGCAAAATTTATGAATATTGATTTTGTTTTATTCCATACAATCCCAACTAAAACATAACATCACATGTTGCGCACAGTAACAGGGAATTCAGGTCAAAAGACATTTATTTTTATGTCAATGCACGGAAGATTGACACTAACAAATGACCTATCTTCCTATGCGACATCTGTTAATCCGCAGACATCCTCGTTTCCAAGGGTTGGCTTGTTCGCGTTGCTCACTGGTGGCGCCGCCTCCGCCACGGTGTGTAAACGGAGGGTTACTTTTTGGCGAGAGGCTCTGCGGTGGATAGCTATCCGGCGGCTGAATAAAATTGTTATGTGGACTTTGTCTTGAGGTAGCATGAGGATTGTGGTCTTTTCCAAGGGTTGGATATCCGATGAATACGTTAGCTTCTGTTTTAGTTGCCAAGAACACAGACGCGAATAGCAGTCGAAGAGCAAAACCTGTGAAGTTCTTGGACTTGGCCATCACTGCAGGGTTCTACATCACTAACACCGCCAGATTATGTATGGGTTATGGGTTTGCTGGCACGTAGTCGAGTTTTATACGCACGTGTCTTATATAGTATCTTTAAAAAATCATTTACCTTTGGAATTTTTTAAACTAGAAATCAATATAGTATTACTGGTCAGTTTACAAAAAAATCATTATCTGGGGGTAATTATATTAGAAAACTATTTCTCATATTATATTAGGATGTCTTAATTGTTAAATTTTTAAAAAGAGATTTTCTAATTTATAATACAAAAGAATAATACTTTTTGGGAATTTTTATTAAAATTTCAAAGGAACCAAATAAATTAAAAATAGTTTTCAGTTGAATTTAAAAATTATTTTTAAATTAAATTAAAATATTTTTTTGGGTAAAAATTAAAATAAAATTTTACTTAGGATAAAATTTTAATTTACTTAGGAGTCAATACTTTAATTTAAGTTAGTTTATAAAGAGCTAGAAATATCATTTTAAACTACAACTATTATATTAATAATTAGAATTACATATATATATAATTGTACAATTAAAGTGTATGTTATATATATATATAGACACACACACATTATATATGTGTTGGTGATATTATTTAAAAATTAAGTACACATATAAAACATGATTATTGCTTAGATTGTTATATGAATAAATAAGAGTTTTTTCTATTATTACACTTATTGAGTAAACTCAGTCATTTTAAGTCAATTATATTTAATCTCATAACAATGAGTTCTACTTAACTAAATTTGTGTAATTTAAATAAATAAAATTATGATCATATGAATTTAAAAGCATGGTTAAGAATAATATATAAAAATATGTTTTTAAAAAGATAATACATGATTAGAGATTGCAATAAAGCCCAATCTCAATCCAGTCTCACATGAAGTCAATATGTACGGTCTAAGTTGACTATATTTCAGGCTAAGTTCAAGTTTCTTTTAAAAAAGGTTTTTTTGTGATTTTATTTGAACTTTTTTTTTTAATTTCAAGCTTTGAATTAGACTTGAGTTTGAACGGCCTAGCTCAACCTAATTTGAAGCCCAAACTTCTTATATTATTTAAAATGACATCGTTTTATAATAATATAATTACTGACGAGTGAAACTTGTAACAAAACGATGATAATGTGCTTTTAAACCCTCCTTTTTTTGTGCAATAATCCTCTCCTTGTCTAGTATATGCCCTAATCATCTCTTCTTTTATTGTGTCACCCATCGTTTGCCATTTGAGGGAAATAAAAGGATCATAATAATAGGTTTCGTTTTGTGCCTTTAGCTTTCACATATCTAGTGCTAGGTTTTAGAGGGGAAAAAAGCCCTTGTGCATCAGCAACATTAACTTCAAGTGTCAGCAATTCGCTGCAGCATCTCCTATGACAACACTATTGGTTAATGTCGCAGAGTCAATCAGTTGATTATAGTTTAGTAACAAAATAATTTAAAGACATTATTTATCTTACATATATTTAAATGTTCATGTGATAATTATACATTGCAAACAAAATTATGATAAGATTTATATTGCATTTATATATTACCCCTAAATTGTTCGTGGATATTATTCTATTAAGACTAAACATTAATAGAACGTAAAAATAATAACACACATTATATTTTTTTTATGAAGGAAATAGTCGATCTCATTGGCTAAAGTACAGAGATACTTGAACAAACGTATGGATACTTGCTAAAGAACAAGTTCATTGAACTAGCCCTTTATGAGAAATTCATTTTGAAAGTTACTTGTATGTTTGTAGAAATTTCCATTGTGATGATTGTATAAGTGATCCTTTGACTTGAGGTCTCTAAAATTATCTTGTATAGAGATTACTATATTTGATACTACTTATAACCTATTCTAATCATAGGTAGTTCAGTCGGTAGTTATTAGATATAACATTAACTATATGGAGGTAGTTGAGTGATTAAGATATGATTCATAAAGTAATTAGAGAGAATGTTTCATTGTTCTTGATTAGTATTGATTCAAAAAATCCTTGGCCAAGGTGAATGACATTTTACAAATCATTTACAAATGTCATTAGTTGAATCAATTGCTAGTGGTAGAGAACTAATATGATTGGACTCAAAATAGAGTATATATTAATTTTATCCTCTATGTCCAATCAAAATATTGTATGATAAAAAGATTGAATTATACAAAAAAATCATGTATAAAAAAGTTAGTCAAAACTATTTTAACATTCCTAAATATTTGGATAGCCATAATGTATTACTAAACATCAACCTTGATCTATAGATATAATTTGTTTAATTAGATAATTATAGATAAATTAAAGGAATTTAATTTATCTAATCTTAAATATAATTTAAGGTTATAATTTGTATCCATTACCAACATATTTGAGAACCTAATGGGTTAAATATAAAGAACGGGTCAAAGAGAGTAAAGATATTTTAACCAAGTTAGATTTGATTATAAAGTTTAAGCAACTTTTTAATTAAATATGAGATATTTAATAAATAACGATCAATATGAGATATTAGATCTTATTTGGGCATAACTGGTATTTAATTATAATTATTTATCATTCAAATTAAAGTTTAATTGAAATTAAATAACTACAAGAATTAAGACATTTAATGATAACTTCTTTCTGACTTACTATCATTTCATCACAGATATGAGATTTTTTGTGACAAAACAATTGATTGACACTATTATTTAGATTAACTATGATGATTTTTTTGTCACTAATACAATGATAATTGTGACAATTTAGTATCTTCACAATTAAATTGTCACTATTAATATATTAATAGTATCAACTTTCTTTTATCACTAATTTCTGTCACTAAAAATATATGCAATTTAATGTCAAAGTAATTTTGGCGAAAATGAATTGTAATTGTGACAAAACATATGTTGGTCACAAATATTTTCTATTTGTTATAATAAAACATAGTTTGGTCACTAATGTTTTCTCTTACTATAACTAAACGATTTACCGTCACACAATATTTTACTTTTTGTGATGAAAAATTTTGTTAATAAAAATTCAATTAATTAATGTATTCTTAATATTGTCACAAAAACGAAAATATCAGTATAGTCACAACCATTACTAATTTAGTGGCAACTTTTTTATCACTAACTATCATTTCGTCACAAATATGAGGCTTTTATGACAAAACAATTTATTGACACTATTGTTTGGGATCAACCGTGATGATTTATTTTTTTGTCACTATAATGGTAATTGTGACAATTTAGTATCTTTCAGAATTAAATTGTTACTATGAATATATTAATAGTGTCTAACTTTCTTTTATCACTAAGTTATGTAATTAGAAGCATGTGCAATTTGGAACCAAAGAAATTTTGGTGGGAATGAATTATAATTGTGACAAAATATATGTTGGTCACTAATATTTTCTATTTGTTGTAACAAAAATAGTTTGGTTACTATTATTTTTCTCTTTCTGTGATGAAACAATTTACCGTCACACGATATTTTACTTTTTGTGGCAAAGACTGTTGTCAATAAAAATTCAATTAGTTAGTACCTATTTAATATTGTCACAAAAATGGAACTTTCATCACTATAGTCACTACTACTCATAATTTTTGCGATAAAAATTTTCGTTGTCACTTAATCATCAACTTTTTGCTACAAAGTTTATTGTCACTGTAAACATAACAAATTAACAATAACTATTTTTTGTTATAATAACATATTAAAACTAACCACTTAAATGAATAATTTTGACATTATTGTACGAATTTTAAGGATTAGAAATTACTTGTCATAGTTTTTACTTTAATATTATTATTTGCAAATAAATTCAAATAATTTTTATAAAATATTCAAACTAGATATATTGATAATCCAAAAGTAATATTTTACATATCAATAGATATTTGCTAAAGATAACTTTGAAATTTCATAAAAGTCGAAATCAAAATAAATAAATGTTTAAATATAATGAAAATCTTGTTTCAAAATATTAAGCAAAACTCTTAACCTATTCAAAATTTAAAAACAAAGTTCTTACTTGTCATCGTCGTCATCATTCACAAAAATAAATAATTAAAATAATATTGATTTAATTCAAAATTTGATTATATCAAAATTGGACTATCAAATCAAGCCCTGATCATCTTGCAAATAGGCATAGTTTTGAATTCGTCATATCATGTTTAAGTTTAAGTTGCATTATATTGTGAATGTGGTTTCTTTATTGTAAATATAGTCATAATTATAATTGTATTGTTCATAATAATAATTACTATTATTTGCAATTAGAATATAATAGTTGTTAGCACTGATAACTTAATCTTCAAAATTATATGATTATACATTTAAAATTTTAATATAATATTATATATGCCTATTAATTGTTATTTTTTAAATAGGAAATGTAAATTCTAAAAAATGTAGATGAGAACCAACAATCAATGCTAGACTTGTCAAGAAGAAAGTTGAAAGAAAGCATGCTAGCCTTTTCAACTCGAAAGTTACTATATGCATTCAACAACTTGCACCACTTCATGTCTCTAGTTGTTCAAGTCGAAAGTTAATATAGTGGCTTTTTATTTTGTTCCTTCATTTCTAAATTCTTCTTCAAAACTCCCTTTTCTTGGTTTTAATTTTTGACTTTAAATACAACATCAAATTAGTTAATACTTTATTACAGAACATTGTTGGGCTTGGGCCAATTAGATGTTGAGGCCAAAATGAAACCTACACACGACAATGATGAACGACTAGACTTCATGTCTTAGACTAGGGTTTTGTATTATTAAAAGTTTAGGCTCTCTTTTCTTCACTACAGGCAAACCCTAATCATTGGTTACTGAGATTTGCTCTACTTTGATTCGATGGCTACTCTCTTCCTTTCTCTCTTTCTCACTTCCTACGTTCTCGTCTATGCATATATTGTATTAATAAATTTTTAGCTTACATCTTTTGTATTAATGTTTTAAAGATTTGATTCTGTTCTTCTAGATTTTCCAATTCATTATGCAATCAAATGCCTCTATTTTTCATTTTTCAAGACTTTGTTTTGATAATGAAATCATTCATTTGTTTTTCTCGTAAGAAATGTTGTCTTTTGGGTTTGTGAAAACCATTTTCTGTGAAAATTTCAAACTTTCATAGTTTATGAAGCGTTTAGTGTGTGTTATGGAGTTTTTGACTTGATAGCGGGTTTTTAACGATCAATAATAGGAATCATATGTACAAACCTAAGCTTCATCCACGTTAGACCTCATTGCCTCAATTCATACCATCGAGAATGACTCTTCGTTTTCCAACTTGGATAAGGCCAAGAGATGGCAGGAGCTTCTTAGTAAAGGAGCGCCTTCTTCATCATACTCAACCAAAGTCAACACCAGAGATAATCATCTCCTCGATATTCTTAGTGGAAGATTGAACTGTTCATTTTGCATGCAGTTGCCAGAAAGGCCTATGATGATATCAATTTCTCTCATTTCTTTATTTAAAGTTAGTTAAAATGTGAATATGATGTCGTTATGAACATCTAGCTTGGTTGTTAATTCGGATCCTTCAAATGGAACATATATCTTGTTGTGGGTTTTATTGTAGATGTTATATAGTCATAACTTTTTCCTCAAGTGCTTCCAGAAATGGATTGCACAGAGGAAGAAAACGTGTGCAAATTGCCGCGATCAAATCCCTAAAAAGATGGTACACAATCCTCGTATCAACTCCATGCTTGTTTTTGTCATTCGTATGGCCAAAACTTCACAATCTGGTGCTACCAACACACCCCTTAAGGTGTATCAGTTCGTGCACAACCAAGACAGGCCGGGCAAAGCATACACTACAGAGAGTGCAAAGAAGAATGTCAAGGCTAATGCTTGTAGTGGGAAGGTGTTTGTGACTGTACCTCCTAACCATTTTGGACCAATTCTTGTTGAGAATGATCCTGTGAGAAATATGAGTGTCTTAGTTGGAGAGTGTTAGGAGGATAGGCTTGAGTGTAGGCAATAGGGTGCCCACCTTCCTCATGTTGCGGGCATTGCTGGTCAGTCTAATTATGGTGCTCAATTAGTGGCGCTCTCTGGAGGATATGAAGATGATGATATTTGTATCAAACACAAACACATTATTAATAAGTCTAATGTAACACATAATCTTTATTTAGTGACAATATTATTGTAACATATAATTTTCATACTTGTGATTAAATATGTTAGACAATATGGTCACTGATGCAAATTTTTTTTACTACTAATGCAATTCTATTGTTGAATTGATAGTTTTATTTGTGATAATAATAAACACATTAGTGATAATATTTTTTGTAAGAATAAATTTTCTTTGTTGTGACAAAATGACACATTTTTCTTAAAATATTAGTGACCAAGAAGTAATGGACACTGTAAAAAAACACAAGTGACAAATATTTTGTCATTGTTTTAAATTATTTTAGTGGCAATGATGTTGCTACAATAAAATGAAGTACTGTTATGACTTTATTTGCCACTACTTAATATTGTTTATGTCGACAAACTTGTTATAAATATGTAAAGTTACTGTTACCATGTGGTTTTGTCACACATTTAATAGTTTTTAGTATCAATACTTTTGTCACAAAAATGTTGCATAATTGTGACTAATTTTCTAAATTAGTCATTATTTCATTAGTGATAGAGGTGATGACTTTAAAAATTGGACACTATTAATAATAGTGAATAATATTACTTCTTTTAGTGGCAACTTTTATTTTTACTAAAAATATAATTTCTTGTAGTGCGTGTTCACGTAAGAAGCAAGGGGTCTAGGTATCTTGAACATTGGGTTGATGAATCTTTCCATGCTTACCAAGAAGAATTAGAGATTGATCCAAGATAGGCAATCCTTGTATGTGAAATAGATTAATGTTTTCTATATCCAAGACAAGTCTTTGTGAGATTTCCCCATTCCGAAAAATGCATCAGCTTTGGTAAGGCATATTGGAAAGGTTAGGGAAAGACTTAAGTCTCACTGCAAATTCCTAATAGGCAATAGGGAAATTTTCAAGTTCTGGATAAATCCTTGGTTTAATCTGGAGCCCCTCCATTCAGTTCCTAACCTTCACCTTTTCAAGAACCAAATTTCTAGTAGTACAAGTGTAGCTCATGGGTTGACAATTCTAAAGCAACTCAACAATACTAATTGCTTTTTGAGTTTAATCTAATCAGTCTCCAACTTTACTTTAAAAGGACAACAAGACAAAACTTTGTAGACATTAGAATGATTTGGACTTTTCTTTATAAGGTCAGCTAGGTTGGTTTACAGAATAAAACACCCTCAGGTTCCTTCCTTCCAGGTGGTATGGTGCAAGAATCATAAATCCAAACATGCACACACTCTTTACATAGCGTTTGGATAGTGTCCTCGTCCCTGGGGACAGTGGACAAGACAGAAAAATCCTGTCTCCTTAAGTGTTTGCTTCTTGTTTCCGCGTCCTTGTCTCCTGTCTCTGGGGACAGGGACACAAATTTCTGTCCTCCCCAAAAAGGGAGGGCAGGGGACAAGTCGTCCCTGTCTCCAGCCACTATTTTTTACTATTATGTTTATTATGTTTTATTATTATTATTATTATTATTATTATTATTATTAT
>JANZLC010000202.1:6596231-6610975 GCA_026413385.1 Erythroxylum gracilipes | reverse complement strand
TATATAATTTGTATTTATTATTATTCAAATTTATTATTATTATTATTATTATTATATAATTTGTATTTATTATTATTAAAAATTTATTATTACAATCCATTCATAATAAAAGTATCAATGAATTACATATTTCTAATCATATTAAGGACCAAGGGCATATTTGTCATTTGCAATATTTTTTCGTTCTGTCCCCTGCAACCAAACACATATATTTGGTTTCTTCTCTTGCTCCTATTGATGCTTCTTTTGTCGAACTCATAATAAATCTCATAATCATTTCTTCTTCTCTTGCTCCTATTCGGCTATTATCGAAAATCCATATTGGCACAGTGTGGCATTTTTAATCCTCCAACTGATTGATCTGACGTCACAGTATGGAGCACTCAAATAAGATTTATGTATGGGGGGAATCGCTGTTTATTTTTCATATCCACTTCATACATTGTTGCTAGCATTTGGAATGAAAGAAATGGTAGAATTTTCATATTAACTTCCAACTCTCCACAAGTCCTTTTGAAGACTATTTTTAACAGTATTAGAATGCACTTACAACTATAGAAAGATAAGCATAAATTCAATAACAAAATCCTCATAGACTAGAATGTCTTCTAAACTGGTTGTTGTCATTTTGAGCTAACCTGATACTTTGTTTGTTCTACACCTTGTATAGTCTTGCCTAAGAGTGGCTGATTTGGTTTAACTTGCTAGCTTTTGTGCCAATATGTATTTTCATTTATTTCATTCAATGAATTATTTTTATTCCAAAAAAAAAGAAAACTTATAAAGAGATCTAAGCTTTTTTTTTAGTTTTCTATGAAAAAATGAAGAATACGATCTAAAATACAATCGTGTCTCTACTTATGTTTCCCTTATAAAAGAAAAATTATAAACAATTTCAATCATGTTTCTTCAAATTAGGCATAACTTTCTCATTCGAGAGAAAATTTTTATTTTTTAGTTTTTTGAGAGAGAGTGAAGAACACAACCGTGTTCCAACCTGTCTCTCTCGAAAAAAATTTGGACAATTTGAATAATACTTCTTAAATTAAGCACAACTTTCTCATTTGACCTATAATTGAGATGATTCAAGATATTATAGAAAAAGGAAAAAGAGCTTTAACAATTTTGCATTTTGAGTTTTTCGATAAAAAGTGAAGACTACTAGTTAGGGCACAATATTTTCCTAATTCATACCTCTCCTTAAATAGAAAAAATTATAGACAGTTTAAAATAATGTTTCTTTGATTGGGTACAACTTTTTCATATGACTTTTGATTAAGATGATTCAAGATACTATAGAAAGCTTGGGAGGAGTTCTGAAACTTTAGATGTAATTTATGTATAGAGTTGTATATTTTTTGTGTAAATAATAGTATTTTTGTATAGCATGGTGGTATTTTGTATAAAGTAGTGACATTTTTTTATAGAGCTGTGATATTTGTAATATAAACTAGTGATTTTTTTTGTATAAAGTAATAGTAAATTTTGTAAAAATGATGTTATTTTGTATATAGGGTGCTAATATTTTTTGAATAAATTATAATATTTGGAATATAAACCTGTTGTATTTATAATATTGAATAATTTTTTGTATAATTTGGTGGTAATTTGTATAAAGTTGCAGTAATTTTTGTAAAGAGTGGAGATATTTTTTAAATAAGTTTGATGATATTTTTTGTTTCAATATGAACTGGTAATATGTTTTGTATAATGTGGTGGTATTTTTTTTACAGCGTAGCGATATCTTTTGTAAACAGTGGTAATATTTTTTATATAGTGAAGATAGTTTTTGTATAATGTTACAATATGTTTTGTAGACAATGGTGATAATTTTTATACAAAGTGATGGTAACTTTTTAAACAGTAGCAGTATTTAGACCACTTGAAGCGTTGGTATTTTATACGTGTAAATAATTATATAATAATATAACACGGGTTTCGTTACTTTAAGAAATTCTATTGTCATAGTTGTAACTATGAACTTCTTATTAGTTTAACATACTTCAACTTAATTTTTCACGATTCTTTTGATTTGTTAGTTACAATATTTTATTATAAATATTTTATTGATAGAGATGGGTGATAACATCAATGAATATCCTAAGCATAATGCATATTATTAATTTGAAACTTAATAGTTTAGAATGGACTATAGTATAATGAAAAACTTACCCATAAGTTTTATGATTTATTTCCTTTTGTAAGAAACACAAGCTTTAAGGAACTTGACACGTGAGTCAATTTAAAGGTCGTGGAAACGCAAGTTAACATCTATCTAAAGTTAAGCAATAACCTTATAAATACATAACTAAATTCAAATTCATAAAAGGGTATAAGATCCCCCAGATATACAAACATGGAATGGTATTAACACGCATATGTGGATTCTTATTTGGGTTGGAAGCCTCTCATGTATTGGTGGGTCTTCAAACTACTAAAAAGAACCATTTGAGAGAAAATTCCAATTATGGAGTGAATTGATACTTTTTTGTAAACATTCAAGCCAAAATGTAATAAATGCCTATTTAGTCATTCTAAATTTACCTATCAATTCTGTAGCACTAATGAAAGATTCTTCCTTTGTCAAATCATGCTCATCTTATTGTGTTATAGCAATTGAACCATTAACTTCATCACAAGTTAGTTCTTATTGACTTGATCTTTCTTTTTTGAAGTGATTTCCTTATATGGAACCATGCTCTTCTCCCTTTCTTATAGCAGTTGAATCATTAGTTTTGTCACAAAGAATTTCTAGTTATTTTAATCCTTCTGTAGCAAATATAACATCAAGATGAGATTGCAATTGATCTTCATTAATAATAAATAAGAGGAAGAAATGAATAGAGATTAAAATGAAATATAAAACCTCTAGTTTTATAATCGAAATCTGTAGATGTTATTTACAATTTGGCTTTCTCTTCATACATCTCTTTTAAAGTGTTGTTTAGTTATGAGAACTCTATGATTCAACTTCGATAAATCCTACATATTTTTATAAGAGTGTTTTCATATTCCAAAACAAGTTTATGCTAATTTATTGGTAGTCACTTTCTTGTTTAAATCACATAAGAATAACACATATGCCATTGGAATTAGCAATTGTTAGGATAATTATTCTAATCACTCCATAATCAAAGATTACATAGGAAATATCTATGTTCATACTTTCATAGGTACCAATGCCTTTCTTACTTCAATTTTTTCATAATTTGAGCAATTTTCACTTGTTGCATTAATTATCTCTTCATAAAGGTCACAAATTACTTCTTGTTAAAAGTTGATCGCTATTGTGAAGTAGATGAACATCAATTTGGTCTACTTGGATAAGAAAAATTTTAACTAAAAAAACATAACGATAATTATATAAAAGTCTCAATGTGTCAACAATATTAACATCTTTGGCAGTTTGAACATCAATGCCTTATCTTTCCCTCCTCTTTTTGCAGAAGGGTTAGCACTAGTGTTTACTTTAACTACTACTTTAACAACCTACTACAAAAGTCAAACATAGCAAGACAATAATTCAATTATTTTCTTTAAATAAGGATATAGCATTCCAAAAAGATAAATTAAGAATCTCGTTATCATGTATATTAAAAATATAGAAATTAAAAAAATAATGGCCCAAAAATATAGCAACATTTCCTTTTATTTCTCTCAAAATTATATTCTTAATTTCTTATGAGTGAACAAATTCAAAAGAAGTTCATCACCTAAAGTATAATAAGCAAATTATAAGTTGAGTTACGATTATTGTGACAACTATCAACTAAGAATAAAACTTTGATAGTCCATTTCGTGTAACATATGTTATTATGATGAAATCTGTTATGGATGAGATCTTCTGACAGAGAGTTAGAACTGAGTTATAAGCACAGAAGATCTCATCTCATATGTAATTAGGCAAGGAATCATTTATCAACTATAATTTTTTTTTCAATGCTTAATGATCATTTGACATTACTCATCACTCATCAAACTATTGCTTTCAATTGCATTATATTAAGAAGAGTGGTCAATGTCTAAAAAAAAGAAAAAAAAAGAAGAGTGGTCTACATGTAAGATCCATACCTCGACTTAAAACGGTAAGTCATTAGACTATATATTTGTATATAAACCACAGTTATCTTTTGTCCCTTTTTTAATTGAATTAACTTAAACATTATTGAGCTTCATATTCAGATAGTGTATTAACAAACAAGAAAAAGAAAAAAGTTGAAATGATATGTTTTATTATTAGAAAAATTATTCTTTTCACCAAAAAAATAATAAAACACTAAAATAGAAACTTGGCGACCAAGTACAAAGACAATACAACTTGAGTGGACATAGGATATTAGTGAATTATTGATGGACCTATAGAATAAGATAAAATAAGACTACCTAATGGGCTAATATCGGAAACCTTTTAGTCATAACCAAGCCTGAACTGAATCTGAGCTTCAGACCCCCGATTTCAACTTCCTTGGAATTGGCAGCCCATGGCATTACGAAACCTGATTGTATACACGAAGAAAAGTTGAAGAACCTAAGTTGAGGAAGACGAGTTTAGTGGAAGGTTAGGTTACCTTAAGGTTGGGGGTTCAGAAGATAAGAATCTTGGGACCATTTCTTAGAACGTTGCCTGGACTATTATTTACTCAAAATGACAGGATCTCCCCGTTTCCCCATCAGCTCTGGATTTGTTTCATGACATTTGAAAGAAGCCGAAAGCCCTGGAATCTGTATTACAAAAACGTTTCCTTTTTCTTTGTTTGAAGTGTTTGGTTTTGTTTTCCTCATTGTCCGAAACCTTGGCATGGACCACCACATCAAGGTTTATGCATTCATTCAATCCGTGTCATCCTGACCGGAACCTCTTTTGTGCCACTGTAAATTTATGGAGACAACAACTTGGTTAATTCATCTCTATATTCAAGATCCCTATCTAATCTTTAACAGGGTAAATGATTTACAAGTGTCATAGAAGATTGACCGTTAAAAAGGGCTGCAACTAGTAAACCATACTGATTTTTGTTCAGTACCCAAATTCGACTGGGAAACGAACTCAGAAAATGAAGTAAACCCTTTTTTACTCCACAGTCTCCCCTCTCTGTTGATATTCTAATGTTTCGTCATCTGGCTAATCTGATCCATGATATTCGCTCCTATCTTAAAAGGGCTCCTCACTGTAACATTATTCATATGTTTCGAGAAGGTAATCAATGCGCTGATTTTTTAGCCCGTTTGAGATCGGGTTGTGCCCCGTTCAAAGCGTGACTCGCATACACCCCCTCCTAGTATCATTGCCTACCTGCGCGCTGACGTGCAGGATGTAGCATTTTCTCGTTAATGTTTCTGTTTGTGCGTCTAATGTAACAAAAAAAATTCTTAGTGTACGCACCGGATGTAATGTTATTATCCAAATATGAAATTGTTTAATTTTGACAGTATGTCAGTATTATTAAACTACCAATGATATGTTCTAATCAATAGACTAGGTTAAGTCGGTGATAAATTTGGATTCTTTGAAGTGTCCCACTGGAGATGTAAAATCATCCTCGTTCAAGTTGATTCACAGGATGACACCGTTGTTTCAATGCATGTGTCACTTCCATACACCTGGCCCCACATTGACATTGGACCACAACTCCCACGTGGCCATGGGCCCCTTGTCGATGTGCCACGAGGGACCACCTGATAGGTACGCACTTTGTTACATATCATCACACATGGCAAGTGCTAAGCCTAAGCTTCAAATAATTTCAAGTCGTTTTCAACATGGGCCATACCCAAAGGCCCAAAGGCTCACCACTCATGATTTTTAAATGCCCCCCGCGCCCCCTTTTTGCCTTTACTTTTCACCATCTCCACCGATTTTATCTGCAACTTAATAAATAATTATAGAGTGTGAAGATGAGAACAAAAGAAATAAAGTAAAAGTGAGAAATTGAAAAGAAAAGTGAAAGAAAAGGAAAAGAAGGGTAATAATATTATCTCGAAAAGGGTGGAGCCATTCCATGAGAATGGTAGTCCCTTGGTTAATGTAATCAACTGCTTCTCTCAAATCCCCCCAAAACAAACAACACACACTACCTTCCTTCCAATCAAGATTCTCCCATGGTGTTTACTTATCCGATTTCTATTTCTAGGAATTAATAAAATC
Organism: Erythroxylum gracilipes; assembly: GCA_026413385.1. Classification (NCBI taxonomy): domain Eukaryota; kingdom Viridiplantae; phylum Streptophyta; class Magnoliopsida; order Malpighiales; family Erythroxylaceae; genus Erythroxylum; species Erythroxylum gracilipes. Next base: position 6,604,830 of record JANZLC010000202.1, on the reverse strand, counting down.
TTAGATAAAGTAGTATGCAACATTTGAAATCGCCTCCTACCAATTTGGAATATTGTATTATTAATTTTTTAATTATTATTATTATTTAATGTGACTAGTCTTACCCCACCCCTAATCAAAAGCCAAGCATATAGCGACTCGAAGCTTTCTTTCTCTAGTGGCTATTAAAGTGAAAAGGGGGAGGTATCCAAAATGTGTCCTTGTCACCAATATTTTAATTCGTTTGGTCTTTATGCAATTGTTTTACTTAGTCCACAATCACACATATTTCCACAAACTTATGTACAATGTCGCATCATTTGATCATAATAGTGGATCAATTATCATATACGATTAAGTTCCTCGGAAAAGAATTATGATGGTGACCCTTATCTTGTCACCTACACTGACTCATTTCTTACGTTGTCTAATTGTATTATTTATCACCAGTCAATGTTTTTATAGGTTAAAACAATCCTATACGATGATGCCTTCCACGTAGGAACTGATTATATACCACAAGTTTGCTTAAGTTTGACTAGTAATCAATCCCCCCCTAGACCGTCTATTAAACTATCAAATTGGCAAGACTAAAGCGATAGCTTATATATTCAGGCAATCGATTGCAAACAAGAAGTTAATTAATCATTTCATCAGTCTATTCACTTGAATAATAAGAAGAAATTAAGTCGAGAAGTACAAGTTGTTTAATTTATTATCGATATAAAAGCAAGATCCAAGTTACCGTTGATGGGGTTAGTGTATGCATGTCTATGGTTTCCTTATACTGAACTACATTTCAATTCTCATATCTCATTGATAGCCTACACCTTCCTTTAAGAGCTTTATTACGATTTTTAAGTGCCTTTAGTTGTCCCGTTGTCCAAAACTAACAAATTAACACTTAGATGAGTTGTGCGTGACAAGAACGGCGCCTCCATTTTTATACAAATCGTGTTTCTTGCATATTATTTTAACACATTTCTCATGCTATACTAGTCAACAATTTTTGGATTTCAACTTTTTGGAGCAATAGAAAATACCGGCGAGGTTTTAAAATAACCAGAATTGGGTACTGCAAGAGGATCAAGGGGCTAAACTCTAGACCAAAAGAATGCAATAGAGTTTTGTTTGGTGAATATCATTTTATACATATATATGTATAGATAGATGGATAGATAGACAGATAGTACCTACGGATCTAGACTACCTCTTAAGCAAGGAAATGTTGGTTAAGGCATTACATCATTAGGTGAAGGTTTCCCGTTTTATAATGAGTAACTTTTGAGTCGATTTCATATACAAACAAGCAACTAAGATACAATGACAGTGCAATTGTTCACTTCTTTTTGGAAAGTTATGTTGAATTTTAATATTGGAATGTCTTTTTCTTATCCCATTGTTTGGTGGGTATATATAACGAAGCATAAGGAGATAGCTAGAAAAAATTAAAGTCACCAAACGATTTGGATGGCCACATGTCTAAACATGTGGAACACGGCCATTACTAGTTTTATTTAACTGGAATTATAATCATATTACATGCAGTCAATGTCTTGCTTAATCGTAACGAACCTAGTTAGCTTAGTGAACCCATCTCAACCCAAGAAAACAATTTATTTCAGGAAAACATTCTTTTTCTTACACTTCCTATAGATAAATTGGACTCTGCAGTGTAGGATGTACAGGATAATCACTTAGGTTTTAGCAATTGTTAGAAATCAGTTCATATCCATAAGAAAAGTCAAAGTAAGATCAGTACAGACTATAAACGCAAATCACCCGGTGAAGTCTCTTTCCCATATCTGCAACAACCATTTGGTATGGTATCAATATGCCGAAAATGGTCATGCTTCGTGCAAATCGTTGACCCAACTCAGACTTATCTGATCATTATTCTTTAGACCTCCAACTAGCATTGATGGCGGAATAATTACTCGAAGGATTCCGCGATATAAGTACCTTATTAGTTTTAGTTGCTTGTAGTTTATAAGTTTTCTTTTCTCAATATCAAGATATTAATCCTACTTAAATTCTCCAACTTAAGGTTTTAAAATAATTACTGCATCTCATATCAGTACAGAAGTTTTTCCCTTTAGTTAACATTGATTTTCAAGATTTTTTTTTCATCTTTCTTCTATTTTTTATTAAAAAATATTTATGCATCGTAAATAACTTTATATTCAAAAAACATTTCTCCCACGTCACAACCAATTATTTTATCAAGGACCGGCACCAATTATATTTATAGTTAAATCCTGAGCTTAATATAATAACTTGGTCATAGCTGACCCACAAGGTACAACGACCACATTTCAAGATTAAGAAAAGTGACGACAAAGTAGACACTACTAGTGAAGTCGAGGGAATTACTAGTGGTTGGTACTCACTCTCAAAAACCAAAAAACCTTTAAATTGATTTTAAAAAATATTTTAATCAATAACTTTATATAAATTATTAAAATTAAATTTAACTCTATCTTTATTATTTGAACTGTTTTTTTATTAAATATAATTCGATGTTAATTTCGTTAATAACTACCATTAATTAAGTTAGTGGCTAAATGTTAAATTTGCAATAGGTCTACGGGCCCATACAAGGAGGGAAGTTAAATCACACATAAACTCAAGTGAGATTCTATCCTAAACTAATTGACAATAGGTGGAGTAGCCTACTAGGGTTATATGTTAGTCTTCTTCTTCTTCTTTTTCAATATAGGACACTCATATATAGGTATTCTCAATACTCCCCCTCACATGTGAGCCCCTTTTTAACTTAGGTAATCTAGAGAAGTACGTAAGCAATCCTCATCAAGGCTCGACTTCTGATTCATATCAAATAAGCTCCATCCTGGGACAAACAATATTGTTGGGTCACTTTCTACATGCAGACTTAAAATCCTTCTTTAATTGTTTAAATAATGAGCTCTTTGGGGCAAACAGTAGGTCAAGATCTTTATGGGCTCTGATATCATGTCAAATTTGCAATAAGCTTGCGGGCTCACATGAGGAGGAAAGTTAGACCACACATAAATTCAAGTGAGGTTCTATCTAAAACCAATTGGCAATAAATAAAGTAGCCCATTAGACTTATATGCTAGTTTTTTTCAGAGAAAAATAGAATTGTAGCAAAGAGGGATTTTATTATTCTGCAATTGATTCTTCTCACTCTCGTACAATTGCAAACCTAAGAAAGCTATATATATTGATTAATACTATATAGCTATTGTATAAGATAAGAAAGGAAAGATTACTATTTTATCTTCACTAATACTGCAACTAAAATATTAAAAAGAGATATCAGTGCTATCAATTAGCTGGAGTTTCTTTTATCTAATGAACTACCATTTCCATGGGAATTTGTTGCCCTTTGGAAGTCCTTGTCACCAACCATATCATCCTTATCATTCCATAATTTGTCCTTATCACTCCACGAACTCACAATATTAGTGCTAAGATGAGGCTGTAGGTTGTTAGCATATTCGATGTGGGATACTCACATGTAGGTATTTTCAACACTCCCGAACGACCCCTTCTTATATGAATTATTTATCTAATCTATGGGGCATATGAGTTTAATAAAAATAATAAGAAATAAACTTTTTCACCTTTTTTTCGATTTCTTAATAAATGCTAAATGTACTATATTTTTAATCCCATATTTATGCATTTTGCTTATTTATTTGAAGTTCTTAACTTTGTTTCTATTGTGTGTTTAGATCTTATTTACTTTCATGGATAAAAAAGAATTAAAGTAGAATCGGAACAAAAAACGAAAAAATAGAGCTATTTTGGAGGGAATTTTGGTGATGAAGGATAGGGTTGAGTAAGTCTACACGATCGTATGGGTGACCGTATAACTCTTTTGGATTGCGTTTCTTTACGATTTTCAAAGAGTTAAGCAAGATTGAAGGACACGATCGTGCACACAATTATGAGACTGACCATGTAAACTTCATAAACATTAATTTCGCACTATAAAAGGAAATTATGAAGAGAAAACAAGAGGAGTTTGTAGGAGTTTTGTAGGAGGCTCAATTTACTCTTGGGAAAACATATATTTATAGCTTAGGACAATAGAAAGAACAAAAAACAAGCAAAGAAGCAAAAAAAACACATTTGAAGTAGATCTCCATCAATCTAAAGTAGATTTCATGAAGATAAAAAGGAATTTCATTATGTCTTTTTTAGTTTTCTAGTTTTCCTTTGGTTTTGATGTTATAACTTCTATGATTATGAATTAAAATTTTGTTGGTACCTAGTTTAAATGAAACATGAGATAGATCTTGTAGTGATTTTTTTTTAACTTAATTCATTTTTTAGTTTCATTTAGATTCAATTATGTGTTCTTAATTATCCTTGAATTAATATTGCTACTATATTATTTCATGTATGATTTCATGCAATTGAAATTAAGAAATCCTTTTGTATAAATATATTTATTATAATTGAAAGAATTTGCATGCAAATCTAGACTCTAAATTTGGGTCAAATGTAATAGTAAAATTCATTAATCGATTAATGCAATCTTAAGAGTTTAAACTAAAAAGAGATTTAAGTTAATCAACTGGATGTGCTTGTTTAGTGGGTATGAGAAGAGAGGAATGGGTATGGAATGAAAAAGAAAGCTTGCTAGGAGGTTATGATTATTTAGCTTCTATTTTCATTCCTTACTTTAGGGCATTGCTCCATTCCTCTCCATCATGAGAGGAATGAAAGTCATTCCTAACTTTGCTTAATGCTTAATGCTTAATTTTTTTTGGTTTAGTAAAGTTTGATATTCTTTAACTAATAATATTATTATTTAATTAATTACAATATAATTAATTAAAATATAATTCAATCATTAATTAAAATATTATAATTAATTAATTAATTACATTATAATTAATTAAAATATAATTCATTCATTCCTTAAAATATTGTAATTAATTAATTACACTATTTTAATTAATTAATATATTGTAATTAATTAATTACAATATAATTCATTCATTAATTAAAATATTATAATTAATTAATTAAAATATAATTTTTTATTAATTAAAATATAATTAATTACAATATAATTAATTAAAATATTCTAATTAATTAATTAATTAAAATATTATAATTAATTAATTAATTAAAATAGAATTAATTAATTAGTGACAATATAATTAATTAAAATATAATTCATTCGTTAATTAAAATATTGTAATTAATTAATTATATTATTTTTAATATATTTTAATTAATTAATTGCAATATAATTAATTTTTATTTTTTAAATATTTTTTATAAACCAACCAACATTAATGCTAATGATAGTCATTCCTTTCTCTTAACCAACCATCATAATTATAATGATAATATCCATTTCCATTCCTCACTATATTCATTCCCATTCCTATTACCATTCTCCTATACGAACCAACCGCTCCCCGAAAATTAGGTGTTAATAGTCTTGAGAAAGATATTAACATAGGATAGAAATTTCCAAGGTCTAATAAACTATATATTAAATTGAATAGTGAAATCATAATTGCATGAGAAGTCCTAAGGAGATCCAAAATCTAGGTGCCATTGTTTTTTTTAAAATTGTTAGGAGTTTAATCTTCATTCTAGTTAGTCAACTGTGTTGATTTGTTTTTGTTTATTATTTTAAATTTTACATTTGATTTATTTTCATCACCATAATTTGTTATATTAGATAATAAAAAGATATTCTAGTCCTCGTGAGATCAACCTAGACTTGCCAATGCTAACTATAAATAATGTCTAAAATGTTTGCCTCTCTACCACTCCAACTGCCATCACCGTTTGAAACTCAAACTGACTTCTTCTGTTATATAAAAATTCTTCAACATCTTCCATATACAATAAAAATTAAAAACTAATTAATAAATTAGAAATCACATATAAAATATTTAATAAAAATTTAACATATTTTTGTAAATTTATTAACCCACTTACTTGAATTCTCCTATCTACTAAAAACTCCATGTGCATGTGTATAAACATGATTTTATATAAGCATATAATGACGTAACTTTCTCTTGAGGTTTAGGTTCATCATGAAAGTCGTAGTGAGAAAAAGAGTGACGAGCAAGAGATAGAGCATCCTTTATCTTCTTCAAAATTTTCAATATAAAGTTGCACAACATAACAAATTAAACTTAATTAGAAAAAACCCAATATAAAGATGTAGAAGATAAAAGAATATTTGAGAATTAGATTATGAATCTGAAACTTCCACCATTTAGTAATATCAAATCAAAATAATTATGAATCTGAAACTTCATCTAATTAGTGCAGTATAAATATGGTTCAGCCGGATTTTGCCGAGGCTGGATGTTGTCGTTTGGATCCATGATTCTGAATGGCTTCTGCCTCGTTTGGATCCATGATTCTGAATGGCTTCTGCCGTAGAATACCTGCAAAACAATAAAAGCACCTGCAAAACAAATAAGGCACGCCGGGGGTTGATTCCCGGGAGGCCCCTCCGACGCTCAAGTTAGTGTTTTTGTGAGAGTTATGATAATTGAGAACAGAGGCAAGTAGGGTTTTCTGTCTCATACCTGTATCATGGCAAAACAGTACCTTATATATGGCATAGAAGCTAGGTTTAGGTCTTTACCTAGGTCTTTACGTTTGCATGGGATATTGTCTCCTGCGACTGGGTCATCGATACTTGAGCCTGAAATTGGGCCTTGTATGGCCGACCCAACCATGTGGTGCTAGGAGGAAGGCATCATCCATCGTGGGCCTAAACCTGGGCCCAAATTTGGGCCTAGAATAGCCGACCCAATCAGAATGATTTTTTTAAATTAATGTATCTAGGAGCAAGTGCATATGTGTTAAAAAGTTGTTTATGATTAATGCATTATCCTAAAGTTATGATGAATAGGTTATTTGAGTATATTGAATACGAGGTAGATGTTAGCTTGGAAGGTTAACTCTTTTGTGATTCAATGTATTGTCATCAATTGTATGAGTGATGCCTTCAGATTGGTATATACTTCGTGTCGTTTATGTGTGAGAGCTAAATTGGGTTGTGAAATATAAATGTTGCATTCGTTATAGCTGATGTTACCCAGTTTTTGATGAGTGTTGCTTTGTTTCACTAGCATTGATGACTTTCATGCTACTTAACCCAAATATATCTCACCTTACCTTAGCCTACATTACAACCTTGAAAAGGCCTTTAATCCATGATTTTTTATGTGAATCATAGTGGTGCAGAAATCAAATGATATGCAAAGTTATAGATTGTTATGATCATGAATGGTGTTGAGTGTACCTATAGATATATTTTACTTAAACATATTTTTCAAGTTTACTATTAGATTGCTCAGTTTCTGAAGATGATGCTTGTTAATTGATCATGAGTAGAAGCATTGAATGTTGAATCCTTGCTATGATTTTTAAAAATCATTCATTTTTGGTTATGATTATATAGTCTTGGAAAATATGGGAATTGAGTAAATGTTTCGGGTCTTTGAGCTTAATTTGGATGTTTTGCTCCATGACGACCAAAAGCGAAGTGTGGGGGAAATTGATATATGCTTAATTGATTGTTTAATTATTTCATAACACTTAGTGATTAACGACATGAAATTGCTTAAGATACATATGTGATTTTAAGCATAAGTAGGAAGCAAAGAAGTTAAAGTGGGTCGAAGCTCTATATTTAAGCCATTTTCTGAAGATTAATTTTTACTTGTCTCCATGGAGAAAGAAGAAGAAAATTAAAAGAAAAGAACAAAATTAAAAGAAGAAAAAAATGCAAAGAACAGGGAATGAAGATGGATGTTGGATTGGAAAAGAAAACATATAAGAGTTGGTTAAACGGTAGATGTCAAAACTTTTTTTAGAAATCATAACACAATGGAAGCAAGATAACCAAATCAACATGCCACCATATATGATACGGTATAAGGATAATATTTAACATAAGAATAAGATGGAGATTATATTACCAACTCCTTCGCTACAACTTTAACTCCTCGTTGTACTATCCTATCCTTGGCAATGTATCCTCTCCAAGATGATGTATCCTCTTCTTCTTGTTATTGTTTTCTCTTCTCGATATTATATACTCAACCAATCCGATCTACCACTTATTCTTCTTGGAAAACTTGGTTAATAAGATCCTTTGGTGGGAAAGGAGAAGAAAACTTTGGAGGAGAATTTTCTTAGAAGAAAGGAGCCAAAAATGATACACTTCTCATGCAAATTTCGGCACACTCATGCAAGAAAGGAGAGAGAATCCAAAAATGCAAGAACACCTCTCTTACACCTTATCAATTTAGGTTATACATGAAAAGAAAGAAGAGAAGAGCATCTAATACATCATACCTTTCTTTAATCAAACATAAAGAAGCCATTAAGTGAGACTCTTCTCATTTATTTTACGATGGCTATATGAAAAGACCAATAACCTAAAATGACATGTCAATTTCGGTTTTAGTGATGAAAGAAGGAAGATCTTCCATCAAATACACCTCTTTCATCTTTAATCAAATGAATGCTAAAAAGGTTACATTTCATGCCATCATTAGAAGACAACCATTAAACCATTTAATGGTAAGATCATTACTCCATTTAATGATGATAATGCATGATAAATACCATCTTT
>JANZLC010000202.1:6559614-6579716 GCA_026413385.1 Erythroxylum gracilipes | reverse complement strand
TGAATGATGTTGTAATAAAGGAATTGAAATTGGATGTTAAGTTTTGCATGAGGATAAAATGTGTATGCTGATTTAAGTGTTTGTAAATACAACAATGTCATAATGTCATCTACAACACATTATCACATATCTATTTTACCCAATATATCTTAAGAGCAAAATCAAGAACCAATCTTTGTCAATTTTGAAAATCCCTTCACTAAGACCGTATTACTTGAGCCTCAATCGTCAAATTTAAAGTTACTACTATTACATTCCTATATTGGTATAATAGACCTGTGTGATCATATAGTACATTTTAGGAAAATGGACTTACATTGAGCAATAGACGTATTTACATGGAATAATAAATGTAATAAAGTGTTCCACTTTCTCATATATATTGGCAATCTTAATAAGAGATTAGCATCAAAAACTTCTCATAGGCTCAATAGAAAATCTTAGATAGTTAAGAAAGGAGTTCGAGAGCCATTTTTCTAGCAACTGATGCATGCCTTAAACCTTATTTGAGAAAATTAAAAAGTTAGATGAGATCTTTTGAGATTACACAATACAAGTAAACCTTGAAGTTACTAAAATACCTAGCATAAATACCTCTATTACTATTGTTGCCTTTGAAAAAGGGTTGAAGAGACATCATTCCTTAAGAAAAATCCTTGTAGATGGATAGGACACATACTTTTTAGGTGGTTCAAGAAAGGATTAGAAGGTATATCAACCTAGACACTACAACAGATAAGGTTATTGGCGACGAATTCAAACGTCGCTAAATATTAAAAAATCATGTGAAATCATAATTTGCGACGAAAAACAATCATCACCTTAATGGTCGCTAAATCTGGGTAGCAAAATAATATCTGCGATGTTTTTTTTGAAATCGTCGTAGAAAGGTTTTGGATTCACAATATAATTATCGATAAAACATATAACTAACGAGAGCCAAAAACTTCGTACATAAGATTTTGCAATGTATATGTTTCGTAGATAAAGGTTTTTACCTACTAAACCATAGTCATAGGTAAATATTTTTACTGACGATTTTGTTTTTTAGCAGAATAGTTTTAGCTACTAATTGTTTGTTGTAGGTAAATGTTTTTAGAGACGTTCTTGTAAACATAGGTAATAACATTTTATGATGATTTTGTTTTGGTAGCCAAAACTTTTTAGTGACAAACATTTATTTTTAAATTTTATTATAATTGTTTAAAAAAATTAATTCAATTTATTACAATTTTAAAGATAGTATGAAATATAAATTAGTTACATTTTATAATTAAAGTTGGTGACATTTTATTTAAATAATAATAAATTGAAATAAAATAAACATAAAAAATGGAATGCATTTTATTAAAAAATAATTACAAGTTAATTACAAAATTTGAACACAATTTATAAACAAACTAAGACTCCTCATGGTCACTACTAAGGACATAGTTTGAGCTAAGTAATTGTTTGACCATACAATGAGCCAAGTAATTATTTGACCATCTTTTTAAGCTTTGTTCACTTCTTTTACATTACGATCTAACTTCTCTTTTGTACATCATAACTTAGTCTTCAATGACTGGTTCTCCTCTTAAAGCGTCATGGAATATATTGGTCGTGACAAAGATGCACTAATAGGCTTAGGGTCATGCCCAAGTCCTTTGATATATCCCGATCTTGTACTAAGGACATTGTTACAAAGGTCATCAACATTGGGCTGATTCTCCTGAGACAATGATGTCTGAAACAACTCCTGTAACTCGTCCTACAAATTAAAGTACAAAATCGAGTTAACTAAAAAATTAGTACTTAGTATTACATAAAAAAATAAACTGTAATATTAATTATTTTATACATACATAATTACTTTGTGTCTCTTTAGATGTCCAGCCTTCACCTTTCTTGTAGTGTGTTAACTTGTACTGTGTGATCCTATCACACTCTTGTCCTTGGAGTTGAGTTTGGTTCTATTATATGAATTTAAAAATTAGAAGATAATAGAATTTATTGTATTAATAAATAGAATAATGAGTTGAAAACGTTATACTTATAAATTCTTGTCGGACGACGACAAATGATTTAGAGCCGGTGTTATGCGGAGTCTTCATTTTTGCTCTGTTCACCTTAGCTTTCGCACACTTTTCCCAAGTTAAGAGAAGTAGTCATGAAATGTATAAAAAAAATTAATGGAACAAAATATGAAGAGAAATAAAACAAACCTGAACCTTCGCAGAGGCCCAATAATCATATATGACACTTCAATTTTCTAGAATTACCCACTCCGAAACATGTCTCCTTGCCTCTTCATCGAAAGGGAAAGACCAGTAATAGTTTTGAAGTCTATATCGATGATCCTTCGCCCTTTGTTTCAACAGTGAAATAACACAGCTTGAAACCTCAGGTTTGTCGATATCAATGATATTGAGCTTTATATGTGAAGAACACATATAAGTTAACTTACTATTTTTGTTAAGTAAAATCACAATACTTATAATCAAATGAATTGAAATATTACCCAAACTTTGTCCAAAGCATTAGCAAGTTATCTTCCTTCAACTGCCTGGCATGATGAAGGCAAGGCAATTGATTCCTCATAACGACGCCCAACTCACTAGACAATTTTGCAGATTGTTTCTTATCCTGAGGGCTACGTTTCATAAGGTCAATGGTCACAGACAACTTGTTGTTCATTGCAACATTCATCCATTGCAACTCAGCTCCTTTTATGATAACTCTACCTCGTTTTCTAATGCCAATAGTAGAACCTGAAAATAAAAAAATCATAATAAGAAAAACACACTAAACATGTAATAAGTAATTTCAACATTAATGTAAATATGTTTGGTTAACAATAATAGACTTGAAGATCCCTCAGCACTAATAGACGATGTTGGTAAAGGTTGTTGGTGATTGTCTTCATTCGAGGATGCAATTGTTGGTGGTTGAACGATGGGATCAAATTGAGTTGGTTGTTGTAGGGGAGGAATTTCTTCAATCATTGCCACCCTCTTTCCCTTATTTCTATTAGGTGCCATCATATTGAACAACTAAAACAAAATATGAAGATAACACATAATCTTAACTCAAACATCAATATTCCACATGAATATAAGGAGATTAGTAGTCAAATACTAAACATTCGGCATAACATTCTGCATAAACATAACTGAAACATTAAAATATGCATCTAGTCATCATAAATTAACATAAGTAAAACATCAACAACATAAGACAATTATGAACATAACATTTTAAACAATATAAACAATTTATTTACATTTTGTCATCATGATCAAGATTTTGAAAATCATTATCATTAAGTACATTATCATTGGATTCGTCATCACTAATATATTCGAGCAAAGTATCGTCATTGTCATTAAAGTCATCCTGAGTATAGTCTTCATCTGTTTGTAAGATAAGATGAGCTTGGACTTCATCTACTTAAACTATATTGGGATCAACATCTCTCCTATAGAATGATGATATATCTGCATCTTCTACTGGAATGACTTCATTATTGAACTCCAATCCAATTTCTTGATAGACTTCATCTACATCCTTATCCAACTGACCAATATCCCTTTCACAAAAATCAAAGACATTCCTTGTTCAAACTTTTAAACAACCTTTCAATTGCTACCCAATATAGTATCGTTGACGTAGAAAACTTGTTTGACTTGACTTGCAAGGACAAAAGGATCATTATCATATCTTGTCTTACTAACATTTATGCTAGTAATATGCCTGTTAACTTTCATATCAGTTAGATCAAACCATTTGTATTTAAGTAGAACAACCTTCTTATCCTTGACGTAGGCAACTATATTATTTCACATATGAAATTGTAGAAGTCAATGAAATCATCATCATGACATCCTTCAACGATAACCCCATAATTTTGACTTCTAACTCGCTATCTTGATCTTGTATGTGAAATCTTACCCCAATTAACAATGCAAACTGTGTATTTCTTTCCACAAATATGAGGCCCATATGCCAAACTATATAATGTTGTTTCTTGCACATTACAGTTATGTAACCTTATCATCTGTAGAACAAACTGAAAACAAATATGAGGATGAGCCATATTCTCATATTTTTATAATATATAATCAATATGAAACTTACTAGATTTCTAAACCATGACACAAACTTCTGCCTATGTCTTTCTTCAACATTAATAATCCCTTTGCTGCAAATTGTCTCTTTGTTCTCTCTATTTAAAAAAGAAAACGACAGTAAGATCTTAGAGTGAATGAAGAAAATTGTAATATGATTGTTTGAATCAAAAGGAATACACGTACTCCATGTATTTATCAACTTTCTTGAAATTGTTCAAAATATACCAATGGATGATTTAGAATTCGTCTTTAGTTAACTCCACATATTTACCCACACCAAATGGCCTAACTTTTTGGGAGAAAATAGACAACCCATCATAATGTCATGAAAATAAAAGTTATGTTCTGGTCTATTAAATCTTTTCTCCACATCAGTTAAGTACATTAAACAAAAATTCAAGCATTCATTTGCTATATAAGCCTCTGCAATAGACCCTTCTAGTCGAGCTCTATTACGTGCATAATGTTTAAGAGAGCATAAAAACCTGAAAATAATCAGTTATGAACTTAGGAATTGTTACAATAAAATAACAAAGAAAAAACTTGTTGAATTTAATATGAATTACCTTTCAATCGGAAACATCTATCGAAATTAAACTGGCCCACAAAGTTTTGCTTCACATGGTAAGTGAATTGCCAAATGAACCACAACCTCAAAAAATGATGGGGGAATAATAGTTCAAGCTTACATAGAATCAATTTTATATCTTTTTCATTCTATCAAGCTCTTCAACTTTAAGTATCTTGCAACATAATTACTTTAAAAACTCTCCCGATTGACCCAAAGTAATGGACACATCCTTCGACAAACACCCATGTATTCCAACGGGAAGCAATCGTTGCAAAAGTACATGACAATCATGAATTTTCAACCCTGACACTTTTCCCTCTTTAACATTTACACAACGACCTATATTTGATGCATACCTATCAGGAAATTTAACTGATTGGAGAAACTGTTAGAATAATTATTTCTCACTTTTTGACATATTGTAACAAGCAGGGGGAATAATGTATGATCCATCATCTCTTCTTTTCAAATGCAACTCCATTCTAATATTCATGTCTAGCCGTAATTGTGTGTTTAGATTTCCCATCAATTCCCATGAAAGTCCCTAAAATTGAGTCGCGAATGTTTTTGTCAATATACATGACATCAAGATTGTGCCTTAATAGTAATTCCTTCCAATATGGCAAGTTGAAAAATATGCTCTCTTTTTTTCCCAATGTAGTTCGGCATCATTTCTCTTTCGCTTTCTATTACTTGGGTGTTTTCCATGTGTAATGTCACCTAAATATGATTTAAACAATATCATCACCGGACAACTACATCAGAGCTTTACCTAATTCTATTGTGCCATTAAACAGTTTACTTCTTCGCCATCTATTCCCATGCTCCAATAACAATGATGACCTATATAACATATTTTACTTTGTATCCTCATTGAATATATGATGGTTACACACAGGACAAGCCATATACCCTTTAGTGCTCGACCTAGACAAATTCTTATAAGCTGGGAAATCATTTATAGTCTATAAAACAACAACATGCATTATAAATGTTTCGTCTTCAATAACATCAAAAGTTTGTAATATAAATTCTCATAGATCGTTTAAGTCATCAATTAATGGTTGCATTTATACATCGATGTCTTTACCAGGAGCAGTAGGTCCTGGAATAAGCAAAGACAACAACATAAAAGGCTGCTTTATACACTTCCATAGAGGTAAATTGTATGAGACTAGAATCACCAACCACATGATATATGAAGTACACATATTATCAAAATGATTAAATCCATCTGAGGCCAATCCAAGTCAAACATTACAATAATCTTATGCAAGCCATGGGAACTTTCTATAAATTTCTTTCCATGCCATTGAGTCTACTGGATGATGCCTAGTGTCATCATCAATGCGTTTCTCTTTATGCCACCTCATATCTATGGCTGTTTTTGTTGACATAAAAATTCTTTGTAATCGTGGTTCAATAGGGAAGTATCGAAGGATTTTATTCAGTATCTTTTTCCCTCTCCCATCATCCACCTGCCACCTTGATGTACCACAAATTGGACACTTTTGAAGATTTTTACTTTCCTTCTAAAAAAGAACACAATCATACTTACAAGCATGAATTGAGATATATCCTAATCCAAGGTCCCTTAACAGTTTCTTTTCATCTTAGTAAGATCTCGATAAATTATGTCCAATAGGTAATGCATCGTTCAATAAGTCAATTAACATGTTAAAGGACTTGTTACTCCATTTATTATAAACCTTCAAATGGAACAACTTAACAACAAATGATAGTTGTGAGAAATTTGAGCACCCCAGATATAATTGTTCTTGAGCAACTTTCGATATCTTTCCAAAATTATCTTCTGTAATACAACCAATTATGTTATGCATTCCTGTTTCATTCATAGTCTCTATATAATTATGACAATAGTCTAACATCTCATCAATCCCATCATCACCATCATCATTTACATCACAATCATCTACATCATTATTGTTACTATCATCATAACATGTACTGCCACTGCTACTACAACTTGCTTCCTTACGTTCACCATGATAAAGCCATAGAGTATAGAATTTATCTATGCTTCAGATTAACAAGTGATTATATACCATATCTTGACTTTGGAAGTCGACATTTAATTGATGCATGGACAACGAATACTACATTCATCACCCGTTTGATGTTTTACAAATTGCATGAAACTCTTAACTCCTTCTACGTATTCAATTGAGCATTTCGATGAGACATCCAACTCTTATCCATCTAGCTATACAATAAAAGAAGATAACTCATTTTATAAGAGGTTCAAATTCCTTTAGAAATGAACTGAGATCATAAGATTTCAGGGCTCATTTTGAGATCATTCTTGGTTCTGCAATCATGGTAAATGGCTAAAGGAAGCACTAAAAGAAATCACAAACTATAAGGAGAATAAGAATAGAGAAGATTGCAACACCTAACAATTTCAAGTACGGAACAATCTCTCTATACTATGTAAGAGCTTCCTTCAAACCTTGACAAGGAATATGTAAACCATAGCATAAGGAATCCAACAAAATATACCTAAAGATGCCACATAAATTATTCAGTTTTGGCTCCAATCAAGCAAAGGAAGACAAAATCTACAAAAAAAACCCTATACATAATCACTAACTAATGCAAAAATTGAACATGAAACGCAAAAAATGATGAACACAGTTAGGAGTTTCACATTGGTTAACAAATGACATAAACAACTTGACTCACCTTTGACTATGGAATGCGGTGGGAGAACTCGAAGAGGTCAAAGAACAAGCAGAAGGTGAGAAGGTAGATGAAGAGTACAATATTTGAGATACAAAAGAAGGAGAACAGAAGGTAGATGAAGAGAAGAGGGCTGGTTGAGCTTCAATAGCAAAGTTTCAGTGAAAATGGGAGCGAGGGAAAAGCTCCCGCATTTGTTAAAACAAACGTGGGCAAATCAACGTTATCCCACTTTTTTTTAAACCTGTTCACCTTTTTATGATGAACAAAACTATGGTTGCCAATGGTAGACAATTCGCTACCAATTATACACAATGTCGTCAAAACCCAAGCATTTTCTTTACATTCTTAATTTTCGTAATTGATTAATATATATGAGGCATTCCTATTAAAAATAACAAAATGAAAATTTATCTTCCACACTTATATATGCAATTGTTCTTGATTTGCTTCATTTTTGGGAAATACTAATCTTTAATTTTAATTTGGTAGATAAATCAAATAAAATTCGGAAATTTTTAAAAATTAGTATCTTCTTTTTGTTATTAGTTGAATTAATAAGGAATACTAACCATATTTCATTTTTACCAAATTCATCACTAACTTGACAACATATACCTTTTTTCCCTTAATCTACCATTAAACTTATTATTTGTATAAAAAGATACATTTAATTTAAATACCCGAGGGTTTTTGTGACGGAGTACATTTAATTAGAGAAGACCATTTTCGTGACCAACCACCATACTTAGTCGCAAGTGGTAGATAATTTGCTACCAAACTTCCACATTGTTGCTAAAACCAAAGCAATCTCTTTACTTTCTTAATTTTCTTAATTGATTAATATATGTGAGGTATTCCTAATACATCACACAAAATGAAAATGTTATCTTCTCAATTATATATGCAATTGTTCTTCATTTGCTTAATTTTTGGGAATGACTAATCTTTAATTTTAATTTGGTAAATAAAAAATTAAATTGGAACTTTTTTTAAATTAGTATCTTATTTTTGTTATTAGTTAAATTAATAGGAATGCAAACCACATTTCATTATTACCAAATGAATCAATGTTTAGTGAATATGACAACATCATTCTTGTTCCCTTCATCTACCATTAACCTTATTAGTCGAACCATGTATTAGTCACTACATTTGACGTTTGTTGACCAAATACAATAGATCGTAGAAAATTAATTAATAGTACTTCTAAACAAATACAGTAAACAAGAAACGACATCATTTACCTAAATAAGAAAAATGACATCGTTTTGTATTAGGTTTTCAATCACAATATCGTTTTGTATTAGGTTTTCAATCATAAGCTTAATAAAATGCTCCCCCTTTCTCATCCAAGCCGTCAACATTTCTCAAAATCCTCTATCCAGCAAACCACTGTCTTCTCTCTTCTGTTTGGGTTTTGTGTTGTGGTCATCACCGTCGAAGAACCATCATTAACTAAATCAGTATTGTTCTTTTGTTCTATTTTCATTAACGAAGTTGTGCTAAGTTTAACTTATACCTTTAGGTGTTTATTGTGATTTCTTAATTATGCATTTGATGTGAGGGTAATGTTTATGGTTATGTTTTGAAGATGATTTACTGTCTATCTTTGTTAATTGTATATGGGTTGGCTTCTTCCTAATGACCTTTAATGCTTTCCCCATCAAAGTTTCGTAACTATTTAATGAAAGGTCTTCAAAAGTATTTTTCTTTTATTCATTTACATTAATAGTAATATAGCCCAATATAGATAATACTATATTTCTGTACATCAAGAACATAGTCATGTCTATTTTACTTTAAATTCTAAATTTTGCATATGATACAAACTACACAATAGATTTCTGAAATTTTAGTAAGGGTCACTTTTATGTCATTAGGCACATTGAAGATGTATAAGTGTTAAACTGGACTACTTTCACTTATCATCAAAATTAGAGTTAAACATGTCATCATTTTATTCTAAATTGACATTTGCAGAATATATCTCTTAATATTATTAATCAAAGAATGTCGACATGGTGACTAGTTCCGGATGGTACTAATTCATTCCATTGGGAGGAATGTGGCAAAATTGTCCCTACTGAAGAAATAAATAATGCAAAAAAAACTCCCCTTCATACACTAATGCTCATTTGCCTTCCATGATTGATCTTCTGCTTCAAAGTATTTAGTATCATCCGAACAATGCCACTTTCCTTATTATGTATATGTTATTTACTTTCATGAAGCTATTATATATATTCAAATTTGATAGTATATACTACATGTTATTTTAAGCTTCCTTCAATCTCGAAGATGACATGTATGCCTATGGAGGCGGAAGCGATATCACAACGGTCCGTAAAGGATTAGGAAAATTGGTTGTTTTGGAAAATTCGTTAATTTCACAGAATTTGTCTAGTCATTCACGTATGCATGTCACTCCAATTTCGATTCATTTAACGGTTTACTAGTCTGACAATATATAAGTTCTATACTGATTATGTTTTAGATAAATCGTTTTATACTGGTTGTTTATCTAGAGAACTTGTCTTCCATACTAAATCTGGCGATTCATTCACTGTATCCTTTAAAAGTTTAGCCATACCAGAAACGCTATTGCAAAAGGGTGTGAAATATATACACTTGAGGGAAGAACTATCACTATTTCAATTGGTGCCTTCAAACATGCAAGGACCCTTCTTGGGAATCCAAACATCGGGGACTTATTTACCTTTATCGACTCTCATGTCACTTGAAATTTTAAAAAATAATTATATCATTTTCATTTATCGATGCAATCAACTGAACTCAACTTTAAAGTTGATTTATTGTTGTATTTATAAGAATTTGTCAAATAACCTCTCTACTAGTTAGGGGTCAAGCTATGTACTATTGAGTGTGGACTGTTATTATTTTTATTCTATGACTGTAAGAATCGTTAACCTTCTAATTTAAAGTTCGTACTACTCCATATATTATATTATTATATTGATACAATTATTAAAATTTTTATAACTAATTTTTGCACTGTTAGTAAATATTAATGATTAATTAATACTACTGTTTAACACTAAAATTATGTTGAGTGTTTTTTTCCAACAATACATTATAAACATTCAAAACTAATCTCCAATAAAACATATATGAACTATGATAGATTATAAAAATGTTAGTTTATAATTTTGGAAAATGTGAACACTTTGGTGACGATTTTAGATTATAAAAATGTTAGTTTAACAATTTCGGAAAATGTGAACCCTTTGGTGACGACTCTGGCAAATGGTCATCAAATGTGTTGCAAATTACTGTAAAACTTTTGGTGACGATTTTCAAAAATCGTCATTGAATGTGGACCATTTAGTGATGATCAAAACAAAATTTATCACCAAATGTTAATCCTTTGGTGACGTTTCTCAAATATCGTCACCAAATGGTTACTTTTAGCAACAATATGACAAACGTAGCAAAAAACACGTAGCTAAATATCTATGAATTTTTTGTGGCAATTTTTGAAAATAGTCATCAAACGTCTTTTTAGTGACAAATTTAAATGTTTACCAAATTATAGTGATGATTTCTGAAAAGCATCACCAAAAGTTTATTTAGCGACAAATGTTTAAAATTGTCACCCAATGTAGACCATTTTGTAATGATTTTAAGGAATCGTCAATAAATGTTCACCATTTGGTGAAAATCGTCACCAAATATTGATCATTTTATGACGCTTTTATAACTAGTCGCTAAATGCTTAGTTTTAATGACGATTTTTAAAATCGTCGCAATATGGTCGCTTTTAGTGACGATTTTTGAAACGTTACAAAAAAAAATGTAACTAAGTGTCTATTTTGTTGTAGTAAAAGGAGGAAAGGAATAATTTGATTGCCATCAAAGGGAATAAAAGGAAGCCCATCTAGAAAGGAACCATCTCATTTTATTTCCAAAACATACAGCTAGTCATGTCTTCATATACTTATATGTATTGCCTTTTTCATCATCGAAGAAGATAGCCACACAAAGTCTCGTAATGTATTGCAAAAGTGACAGGGAGAGTGAGTGTGCTGTTTGGAGAGACTAAGTCATAATGGTAATAATGTTGTGGACTGCTGGAACTGAAGCATGCAGTTGTTTTATTGGTGTAGTCTTTTGCTTTATTTCCTTTTTGAACTCTCCATTCCATTTTTCTAAAAGTGACAGTTGACGCTTCCTCGTACAACAATTTGGCCCCCTATTATAACAGTATGCACCTTTTCTTTACTTTTCTTTCTGTACACCTCTCTTTTCCTTGCCTATCTCTGATCTCTTTCATCTCTTAATACAAATCAAATTATATCATTATGGTAATATTAAGTTATACAAAGATATAAAAATATTTGGATAAAACTGCAAAGAAAAAGTTGATCAAGGGTTATTATAATTACGTAGAACGAGTTCAATTTTAACTTTTGCAATCGAAAAACATAAAGCTCTCTACCAGGATTTATATTACAGTAGAACTGGCTTTTAGCCTCATCTTTTATCGAGTCATTAGCTCTAAGAATGGTGAAATGAGCCTTTAGAAATCATTTTCAATCAAATGAAGATTAATGAGACAGAAAACTTCTCTTTCTCTTAAGGTTCAGGTAAAATAACTGTATTTTCCTTTTCAATAACAAAAGTACAGGGTTCTTAACAGAGACAAAGAAGGTGACCGACGATGAGATGCGAAAAATATGTAAGGGACATGATTAGAAAGTAGTATTAATTTCATACACATGCTCGATCCAATATCGGTAATGGTATGGATCTTACCTTTCATCTAATTGTTTTTTATTTAAATTAAGTAACCGCCATTCCAAATGAAGATAAAGTATAGTCTAATAAGCCTTCAATTTTAAATAAAAAATTTTATTACATGAAAATAGTCTGTTATTTTTTTAATGAAATTTCTTAAGTTAAATATGTTTATTTTACCTTGAATATATAAAGCGATATTAATTAGTTAACGTACATGCAAAGTGGGATTCATAATATGTAACTACGGAAAAGAAATTATATTATGTAATGAAGCTAAAAAAGCCATCAATTTCAGAGAATTTTTTATTTTTTCTCGTTTATGATGATTGTTAGTGGCGGCCTGTTGATGCCAAGAAGTCGCTATAACTAATTAAGAAGAGCTGAAGAACTAGTATTGGCTACGAATTAAGTTGTAGAACAACTTCGTGGACCAAAATGTCATCGTCTAATAATGGCCAATTGACATAGATAGAAGAATATTGATACTGATTACGAAGTTACGGTTAACAATGTCCTATTCCAACATGAAACGTGCCTTATTATGGTTGCTGTAAGAAATGAGAGACAAGAGGGGATATTAGAGAATAAAATTGTTGTGGGTCAGTCTTATTTTATAGATGTTAGTTTGAAGAAAACCACTAAATCTAAAATTCGGAAGTATTAGCTAACTTTATGGATCAAAAGAAATGAAGATTGGGCAAATTTGAGATAGAAACCGATGAGTCGAATTGTGGAGTACATGCACTTGTTTGGGAGGCACATGCCCTGTTGAATGGTGAACACAATTGTGTTCATGACCATGTAAACTTCCATAGCCGTGTGAAAGTTGAAAATTGATGCTTCGTGATCCAACATGCCCATATGGAGTTAGACACAACTACATAAATGGTAGACACGACTGTGTTCGCTAATCGTGTAACTCCTTGTGATAGTGCATATCGAGTTTTTAAGATTAAAGGTTAGACACAATCATTATAAATGGCATATAAGTGATCGTGTGTAGCATAAAATCTTTTTTTTATTTAAAGATAAATTTGAGAGACAAAAGTTACACGAGAAAAAAATACATGATGATAGAAGGGTTTTAAAATCCAAATAGCATTGTTCAACTACAGTTCTTATTGAAGTTTGATTTCTAGTATTAGTTGAAGTAATATTGGTAAAAACCAAATGTATCAATTTGTACTCAATTGTAGAAGTTTTTAGTTAAAAAAAATTTAAGAGAGTTAAAAAAAAAACTAAAAGAGCTAGATTAGTTGTAGTTGTCTTGTTGAGCAAGAGAGCTCAAAACCTTTATTGTTTGTATCCTCTTATTCAATTTTAGTGGATTTTATTATCGGTTTGTCTCATGACTTTTACCTTTATATTGGAGGGTTTTTCATGTTAAAATCTTTTATTCGTTATATTTTAGTCATCTTTATTATTTGAGTGGTTTGTTATAAATTGAGAGAACTTGAAAATTTTGTGAATGTTATTGCTTGGAGCACTAATAAGTGATATCAGAGCCTTAGGGGGCGGTTGGTTCATATAAGGGAATGGTAATAGGAATGAGAATGAATATAGTAAAGAATGATAATTTATATTATGATGGTTAGTTAAGAGGAATGAATGATTACCATTATCATTTATAGTGGTTGGTTTGTAAAAAATATTAAGAAATAAAAATGTATTATATTTTAATTAATTAATTAATTATATTATAATTAATTATATTGTAATTAATTACAGTATATTAATTAATGAATGAATTATATTTTAATTAATTAATTATATTTTAATTAATTAATTAATTACAATATTTTAATGAATGAATGAATTATATTTTAAATAATTATAATTATAATGTAATTAATTATAATTATTTAAAATATAATATAATTAATTATATTAATTAATGAATTACAATATTTTAATTAATAAATGATTATATTTTAATTAATTAGTATTAATTTTTTTAAAAAAGAGTCACTACTAAGGAATGAGTTTCATTTTTCTACTAAATAGAGGGTATGGAGGATTCCCTAAAAGTGAGATATCAAACTATTGCCCCTATAATGATAATTAACAACCAACCACTCACTTTTCATTCCTTACCCATTAACTCTTTCCCACACCCATCAACCAAGCACCGCCTAGGTATGAAGAATGGCAATAACTATATGATGGAGTTGATATTGACCAACTACTTAATTTGGAGACCTATGATAGAAGATCGTTATATTGCAAGGATCTTATGATCCAATTGTTGTCAACAAAAGTGTAAAAGACAATATCCCTTCTAATTCAGAGAAAATGATAGATAAAGAGTGGGAGAAGATGAAGCAGAATACCTTAAGAACCATTAGACAGTGGATTGTTATCAACATATTCAACAGTGTATCCCATAATACGGATCATTCCGAGTTGTGGAAGAAATTAGAGGGTTTATATGAGAGGAAGACCGCTCATAATAAGACCTCCTACATTGAAAGGCTTGTGAATCTAAAGTTGAAGGCTGGAAAATTGGTGTTAAAGCATCTCAACAATTTTTAGCACATCATCAACAAGTTGATTATGTTGAAGATCATCCTCAATGGTGAATTACAAGCTTTGTTCTTGTTAAGTTCCTTGCCAGATTATTGAAAAACTTTAGTTGTGACTATCAACAACTCCACTTCAGATGGTGTGCTTTCTTTGGATGTGATAAAGAGAACATGTTTAATAAAGAGACTAAAAGGAAGGAGATCGATGTTGTCAACATATAGGCTCTTCTACTTAAGAATAGAGAAAAAAAAAAGAGAAAAGATCTCAAATGGCAAGGCAAATCGAAGAATAGATCGAACTCAAGAGATGGAAAGGAGATCAAAACATGTCACTAATGCACCAAACTTGGTCACATAAAGAATTTCTACTACAAGAAGAAGAGAGATTAGAAGAAACAAGACAACTAAAAGGATGAAGACGACAACAACACTACAGTAACAACATCAAGCACAAATGATAAAGTATCATTGATTTGTGTAACCAGTGAGTGTCTTCACATTAGTTACTCAGAGTTAGAGTGGTTTGTCAGTACAAAAGCATCCCAAGAGGGGATACTCACTAATGACAATAGTAGTGATTTTGGAAGTATGAACATAGGCAATTAGAGCTTTGCTAACATCATTAGTATGGGTGACATTTAAGTTTAAATCGATGTTGGGTGCATGTTGACCTTAAGAGGTGTACGACACATTTCAGACTTGTGTCTCAATCTATTGGCTGCAAATATGCTTGACTAAAAAGGATATCAGCACACTTCTAAAGATGACAAGTGGAAGCTGTCTAAAGGAGCATTGATGGTTGCTCATGATATACCTTATACAAGACATGCTTAAAAGTGTGTGATGGAGAATTACATACGATTAAAGAAAACACTTCACTAGATTTATGGAACAAGAGATTGGGACACGATAAGGAGAAAGACATCAAGTTGTTAGTTGAAAAATGACTTATCCTTATGAAAACTATGGTTTCTCTCAACCCCTATAATTATAGCGTGGTTGGAAAGCAACATCCAATGTGTTTTTATAAGAGGTCTACTATAAGGAAGGCAAAGTTAGAGCTGGTGCACTCCGACTTGTGTGGTTACATGAAGGCGGTGTCATTAGGAGGTAAAAAGTATTTGTTACATTTATCGATGGTGATACACGTAAGAATTGGATCATCATACTAAAAATAAAAAGGTAGGGTTAAAGGACCTTTTGGAAATTTCATGCCATAGTGGAAAAGGAGACAGAGAGAAAGATGAAGTGTCTCTGAATCAACAATGGAAGGGAGTATACCTTTAATGACTTTGAAGAATATTATGTAAGACATGGCATAAGATATAAGAAGACATGACATGATAACCCACAGTATAATGGGGTTGTCAGGATGATGAATGGAATTATGAAGAATGTTCGGTGTAGGCTTTGAATGTCAAAACTACCAAGATCTTTTGAGGTGAGGCAATTAAAATCACAATATAAGTGATTAATAGAACTTCTTTTGTCCTATTAGAGCTTGATATTGTTGAGAAAGTATAGAAAGGGAAGGATCCAACTGATACGCATCTAAATGTGTTAGGATGCAAGGCTTTCAAGAACGTGCCAAAAAAGCAGAGATTGAAGTTGGATTTAAAGACTACCCCTTGCATATTTATTAGATATGGTGACGAGGAGTTTGAATCTAAGATCTACAATCCAAAAAAATGGAAGTTTGTTAGAAGTAAGGATGTAATATTTTACGATCATGAGATGGGTATAGATCATATCAAAGAAAACATTACCACTTCCACTAACATGTTGTTGGATACTACGAATTCTACCCCTATTCATACTTTTATTGATCAGCCTACAAGTGAAGAAGGCAAATATAAGCTAGTATGAGATGATAATGATCAGAGGCAATATGATGGTGATAAATCATATGAGACACGTCATATGGATGATGTAGAAGAGGTTAATGAGCATTATAAGAAAGGGAAGCAACCAACTCAAGTATTGGAGGATGTCTAACTTTGAAGTTTAATTAGAGTGAAGAGGTCTTCAACAAGATACCCTAGTTCAAAATATCTACTAGTCACTATTGAGAGTAAACTAGAGAATTTTCAAGAAGTGCAGTCACTTAAAGACAAAGACTTTGGCTCAAGGAAATGCAAGATGAGATCAATTCATTGAAGAAGAATGAGACTTATGTGTTAAAGAATCTTCCCAAATGTAAGAAGGATTTGAAGAATAGGTGGGTGTTCAAAATCAAGAAAAATGGTAACGAGTAACTAAGGCATAAGGTGAGACTAATAATAAAGGGATACAATTAAAAGAAGGGCATCGAATTTGATGAGATTTTCTTACTAGTAATCAAGATGATGTCAATAAGCATGGTATTGGGACTAGTGACTAGTGACTAGTTTGGATCTTGAACTCAAGTAGCTTGATGTGATGACTACTTTCTTATATAGTGACTTGGATGAGGAGATTTACATATACAAATTGAAGAAGAGTCTTTATGAGCTCAAATAAGCACCAAGGTAGTAGTATAAGAAGTTTGATTCATTTATGATGAGCAATAAATATAAGTGAACATTAGTTGATCCTTATGTATATTTCAGAGAAGCCCATTGTGGTAGCTTCATCATCCTTCTCTTATTTATGGATGATATGTAGATAGTAGGATAAGACACTAACATGATTTTTAGGTTAAAGGAGGACTTGTCTAAGTCTTTTGACATGAAAGATTTTAGTCTTGCAAAATAAGTATTAGGCATAAAGATCCTTCATGGCATGAAGGTTGGAAAGTTGTGGTTGTCACAAGAGAAGTTAAGATGTTCAATATGAAGCATACCAAGCCAATGAGTATACTTTAGCAACTCATTTCAAGTTGAGCATGAGAACATATCCTACCACTAAAAAGGAGAAAGAGAGTATGTCTTCAATTTTGTACTTCTTCACTCTTGACTCCTTGATTTATGTGATGTTGTGTACTAAACCAAATATTGCACTTGTTATTGGACTGATGAGTAGATTTTTATTTGATCTAGGAAAGGTACATTAGAAAGCAATGAAGTAGATCTTTAGATATTTATGAGGAACTTCCAGATTATGCTTGTGTTTTGGAAGTGGTGAACCAATTTTAGAATAATAAACACAGGTAAACATCATTGGTGTTCTCAATAATAGAAAGTTAACCTCTAGCTATTTGTTCAAATTTGTTGGGTAAGCTATTTCCTAGCAATTTACTACTAAGGTAAAATATGTTGCAGTTACAAAAACTAAAAAGGAGATGTTTTAGTTGAAGCGATTTCCAAAAATTGGACGTGAAATACGATGAGTATATAGTTTTTTGTGATAGTCAAAATGTTATGGATTTGAGCAAAATTTTCATATATCATTCCTGCATTGAACACATTGATATAAGATATCACTGTTTGCAGTTTGTGGTTAAAAAACAACTAATAAAATTTAAAAAAATTCACACAAACAAGAATGATGTTGACATGTTAATAACGGTAGCTCCCGCGAGTAAGTTTGAGCTTTATAGTAAGCTCGTCGAGATGACTTTCAACTGATTACTAGGATGATAGGTTTCTCCTCTGAAATGCGTTGGAGGGAGAGATTGTTGTAGGTATAGCCCCGTTTTATAGATGTTAGGTTCACAAAAACCACTAAATCTAGACTGTGAAAGTTTTGGCTATCTTCATAGATCAAAAGGAATAAAGTTTAAGCGAACTTAAGGTAGAAACCAATGAGTTAAAGCTGTTTCTGGAGTACACACTCGTGTTTAAGGGGCACACGCTCGTGTCAGTGATAGACACGATTGTGTGCATGATTGTTTAAGCTTATGTAACCATGTGAAAGTTAAAAAG
This sequence comes from Erythroxylum gracilipes, assembly GCA_026413385.1. NCBI lineage: Eukaryota > Viridiplantae > Streptophyta > Magnoliopsida > Malpighiales > Erythroxylaceae > Erythroxylum > Erythroxylum gracilipes. The sequence goes on along the minus strand of JANZLC010000202.1, from coordinate 6,561,211 downwards.
CAATGCTTTGAGATCAGACATGCCCATGGATTCAGACATGATAATGTAAGTGGTGGAAACAGTTGTGTCCACTAATCATATAATTCACTGTGACTCTGTATCTCCACAACGTTAAGTTTTTAAGCTTCAGGTTTATACAAGATCACTCTACATAGTCAAGTGAGTGATTGTGTAGTATAAAATCTTATCATTTTAAAATTTAAAGATAAGTTTGAAAAATAAAAGTTGCATTGAACATAAACACATAATGATAAAAGAGTTTTACGGTCCAAATAGCATTGTTCAACTATAATTTTATTGAAGTTTGATTTCTAGAATTAGTTGGAGTAATATTGGTAAAAATATATCAATTTATACTCAATTATAAATTTTGTAAGTAGAAATTTTTTTAGGAAGTTTTAGAGAAAATTAAAAGAGCTAGATTTGTTGTAGTTAACTTGTGAGATATTATTGAGTAAAAGAGCTTAAAACTTTTATCTTTTGTGTCCTATTATTCAATTTCACTAAATTTTATTGTCAATTTGTCTTGTAATTTTTACTTTTATATAAGAATAATTTTTTAAAATCATGTATTCGATATCTTTCAATCATGTTTATTGTTTGAGTAATTTATTATAAATTGAGTGAACTTGAAGACATTGCGTAGAGCCCTAACATAAATTGTCCGACAATATGGTTACCATCTGAGATTAATGGAAGTTCGGATTCTACTACCTTCAACAAATATGAAACGAACCTTTGCATTTATTTCCAGCAACATTGTAATCTAAGTTACAGGTCGTGTCCAAAATTGGCCTTCGCATTAGGCGGTGAAACTTTTTCTTTAGTCCACCTTTCTCAAAAACTGTGCCATAAATAAGGTATGTTATTAATTTAATGAAAGTAGTCCCCAATTTAATTATATAAAAAAACTAACATTTAAGAGTTATGTTTCTTGATTTTAAAAAGAACCAAATGTCAAAGTTTTATATAAGATATATTTCTCCGTTTGCTTACTACTTAACTATATAATATTTGTAGCCCCAAGACCAATTTAATTTATTTAAAGTAAACAATCTTTTAGTTCATTTTGAAGATTTTAGCTATGAGTTACTGTAATTACTAAGTGGGACTTTTTAGAATACAAGACATATATCAAAAATTCTAAACAGAAGAGAGAAAATCGATAAATACATGAGAGAAATTTTTTAAAAACAATTTTAAATTACATGCAGAATTTACTAAATTGAACAGGTAATAACAAGTTAGATTCTAATATTTTCTCCCTATTCAATTGTTCCACCAATTCAGTATGATGAATAGCGATAATTAGGGGCATTGGTTATGTACTCATATAAAATAAAATAAATGGGAGGCTTTTCTCTTAATTTATGAAACACAACTTGGATTAATAAAAATCAATATCCTAAAAGACCTGAATTTCCTGCTTAGTTCTGAAGATTTTTTCCGTTCTTACGCAGCGCTTGGTTAGCATCTTCAGCAGACAGGGACAAGATGTGACTGTACAGGACGAGACAGAGCAGAACAAGAATTGAAGACAGTGAGATGTTTGGTTGCGGTGGACAGAACAGAGATAATTGTCTTCGTCCTGAGTACA
>JANZLC010000202.1:6531073-6559514 GCA_026413385.1 Erythroxylum gracilipes | reverse complement strand
TTATTAATATTATTAATTAATATTAATAATAATAATATTATTATTATTAATTAATAATATTAATTAATATTATTATTGGTGTTAGGTTTGAAAAGATTAGGCTATTTTTGACATTTCTAATTCTTGTCTATATGACAAGAATTTTCGTACCTATGTTTTGAGAAAAACAGAAATTTCTGTCCTCGTCCTCTGAGGACGAAACAAAAATTTCTATCCTTAGTAAGCAAACACTCAGGAGGAGCTAACCAAACGGTGTGTTAATGTTAGGGTATGGTATATATGGCTAGCTCTCCACTGATTACTGGTTACGAAGTTCATGCTACGAAGTTCATGCAAGGCATGAAGCTTGAGGGTCGCTGTGTAGATTTTCAGGAAAATAATAATTTTTTCTCAATCAATGCGTAGGTTGACTGATGCTCTTAAACAAGATTGCTTGAAGAGTACAGTAATTAAAAGAAAGATAGATGCAAAAGACAAACAACTAATACTATAAGCGGTATGTCTGATGTACATTCATTTGAAATGTATTGCCTCGACATCTAGTTTGTGTGTCATTGAACAAACACAATTGAATGTCCATTGTCTGGCCGCCAAAATCCATGAACAAGAATACATCGTTATCAGCTTTCTTGATGGCTCTTGGTGGTGAAGAAGCCAAGTGGCATGCCTCACCTCCAAGGTTGGAGGATGGTAGCTAGAAACAGAGAACGAAAGAGAAAACAAATAAAACCAAACAATAAAACAAGAGGATTAGATTCACTGTTAATGTGCCCTAACAAGAAGCCAATAAGGTACAAGAAAAATAGACTTGTATTGAACTACCCTATCTTAAAGCATTAATCGTCAATCACAACCTCATAGCAGCAATCCCGCACCTCCTCATCTTCAACACCATCACCACTATCCAAAAAAAAAAATCTTTGTAATGACCGACATTCAAGAAACTTGAGGGAATCAGTTTTATACGTACTAATTAATGGTTATATTTAATTCTTGTTTTCTTTTGCTGAAACTTATTTTAAATACAGATCTTGAATACTCTAAAAGGGACTGATTTTCAAAAGGAGAGTATAAACACTCGAACATTCACGAAAATGTGCGAGTTCAGATCATCTATTTCCATCAGTGACGGATCCAAGGGGAGGCTAGCAAGGGCTATAGCCCCTCCCCCCCCAAGACTAAAATTTTTTCAGAATATATACATATATATAGTACTATAGTCCCCCAAGATTAAATTTTTTTCAGAATATATACATATATATAGTTTCTTGCCCTACAAAAAATTTGTAGTTTAAGTTCTTGCCCTCCCAAGACTAAAATCCTGGATTCCTTGCTGATTTCCATTATCTTATTCTTACTCTTGTTTTATAAACATCTATTCATTTTTTATCTATGAGTCTCGTTTAATAGATAAATGAACATTAATGAAATAAACTAGAAATAAAATAACGAGAATAAGCGATCTGTCAACATATGCATATTTTGCATGCTTGCCAAACGTACGATTCAAGTCCCATCTGGCAGGAACAGTTCATGTGCATATTTAGAAAAAGATTAAGTAAAGGAGAAGTGTCTGCACACAATATCATCTTCAATTACAGCTTGCTGTCCCGTGCTTCCAGTACATATCCCAGGACCCAGGTGGATGAGATTATAGGTTGGAGAAAATGTGTTATGTTCCAGTGGTATTTGATAGGAGGTAGTGAAAAGAGAATGAAATCAGAGAGAAATGTGTAACAGAAATCATATTAGGGAAACCGTGAATAAATAAATGCATAAGTTTAACCATGATATAATGAAGGTTCTATTACATCAAAATTGTTATAGAACATCCAATAAAGAATCAATGACATGATGTACTAGTGATTATAGTATACTTCTCGTACGTCATATTATTACAATCTTAATTTGAAATGTCCCGAGACAGATAAAAATTAAAGTAGTACTCAAAGTGGTTCTATTGTACTCCATTGGAGTGCACACTATCCAGTGGCAAAGTAAAGGAAGTTGCCATCGTAACTCCTAATTAAAGTATAAATATTGATTGTATACTTCAATGATTAGTATGCAAAAATGATTATTGATATCTACACACCAAAAAAAAGTAGACGCAGTGTATGAGTAAAAATGACTATTGACTCATCTAACCTTTTGTAATTTCAAACTTCAAAGTACTCCTAGTCTCACTATCCCACATGCCTACGGATAAATAAAACAATATTTGCAATCGCAATTACTTCAAACAACAATAGTAATAATCCTCATTCAATTTTTCCCCCTCAAACCTCTCATTTTCAATTACTTAGACTGCTAATTTCGGGGATTGTCTCTATGTATGTTGAAAACACAGAGGTTCGTAGTTTTGTTTAAATTACACGCTTACATGCTAGAGCCAGAATATAATTTCAAGTGAATATGGCAAAAATGATAGCCACATACAGCAATTATGAAGATAACAGCAGGACTGCCTACTTAAGCGGCATACCAATTAATGTGATGGCCAAGATATGTGTATCTTCCACATCAAAAGAGAAATGTGAGCACACTGAACGTATGTGACATTTCCATTGATGCGAACCTCTCTCTCTTTTTGTCCTTTGGATAATATAATCGAGTGACAATATTAACTCTGATCGATGTGACCATCCTGCTCGTGGTTATGAAAGATATGGACAGTGGTGATATAAACGCGATCATATTGTGCGAAAATGTGATGCCAATCATACTCGTATTTTCTCCTTAATCAAATCGTTGAAACCAGTGTATAAGTTGGCACATCAAGTTAACATCAATTTTTGATTCAAGACAGGTTGAACAAGCGTAAAAACGTGGCTCTAATGCAAGGTATGATCGACTGAAACCTTCTTTTTTTTTGGGTTGCAAAAAAAAAAAAAGTGATGAAATATCATGACAAATTAACTAAACAATGTAGGTGGTTGATGTTTGCGTATGTGATGGAGAAAAGGTGGTGAGGAGGTTTTCAGTTTGTTGCTTGAAATAAAAATTGCTTGAAGCCAAGCAATACCAATTGTAGCAAACCCCATCTTTAACCTCACAACCACCTTCTTCCCTTAAGGGGTGGCTACTATTTCTCCAGGTAACTCTTAATACGCTCCTAGAACGTGAACCTATAAACAAAGTCAAGAAGAGGGTCAAAAGTGTACCTATATACACAAAGAAAAAGTTCACGAATTACTTGCTTCCTAATGCATGACCAAGAATCTTACGAAGCATACGTAATGATAGTTTTATAGACTTGTAACTTAAAAGAACTAGTTTTCAACTATATAATGGCTTATTTATTGATATGAGAATTATTTAGAGAGCCAGAACATACTAGTTGTAAATATTACTTAATAAGTAACAAGGAATATTGTATCTAATATAGTGATATAATTATGTAACCAAAAACAAAAAATGTTGGAATCACTGCATAACTAATCCCATTTTAATAAAAATATAAGCACAAGCACGGAAACAAAGTAGCTATGAATGGCTTATCATAGTATCCACAATAAGTAAGTTGTTTTGGACATGGCAGCAGTGGGTACTATAGGGGGTTAAAAAGAAGAAGAAGAGGAGTACGAACCTAGGCCCTAGGCTCCAGGGCTAGAGCCGACTTTTGGTACGTGAGGGGCAGATGAGATATTAGATCTTTCAATGATGAGGTGGGGCAATCAAGCGTGTGAGGAGAGGGTGAGATTCACGTGACCGTCACTCCCCAAGGACGAAGAAGGTTAGCCTGTCAGTTATCAATCTGGTTCGCAGTTGGGAAATCAGGGAAAAAAATTTTTTTCCACTTTCACTATATTTACATGATCCAATTTTAAATTTGGTTCAACAAAATGAAACATTTTATATATTTATTTGTTTAATTTAAGACAATCTTCAATTTAACAACAACAATATTTATATAACTTTTACCGATATGTAAAATTTAAAAAAATCTAATAATATGCAATTTTAATCATAAAGATTATTTCAAATAAACATGTCACATATTTTAACGAAAATATTTTATTTTCTTTATCTTTTAAGTTGCCAACTAAAGGTATATCACTTTGAAAATAATGTCCATTCACATTACTAATCTATGTAATGCAAAGTTAAGCTATATGAAAAAAAAAATTATATCATAATCAAGTCTTTCTATGATATATTTAAACCATAAGATCCCTTCCCCAATGACTCAAACTATAAACTACAAACGTGTACGACTTAAATTATCCTACTTTAAACTCATTTTCTTGTTTTTTCTAGATTGACAGCTCAGTATGGGTTAAAGACTGAACCATGTATTTGATGGTAGTCCTCTCTTCTTTGTATCTCGTCCCACTCCTGAACAACTACGTCATGGTCCTTTTGAGTTTTAAGACAAATATTAATAATACTGCAACAATGCTAAAAAAATCTATACTGAAAGTTTCCACCGTTTTCCTAAATTAACACGGCATGCACTTACAAGAAAGAAACTAGTCAAGCAAAAAAGAAGCATCTGACAACTCAAGGACTACAGAAACAAAAGCTAGTGGTAACACTAACATCCATACGGTATACTTTAGTAAATGGTTATATAACTGAAGAACTCGCAAGAGTGCAATAGAAATGTGAGCCTATCACGCCTTAAATAAGCCGAGGTTGTATATGTTGACAACTTAATAATCGAGACAAATTCTTAGTGCACTATACTTGGCATTGAATTATCTCATTTGCAAGGGACCCTTGTCGATAGTTGTGGGACAAGGTAGCCATTAAAGAAGATGCAAGCATGTTACATGCTAATTGTAATCATTGAGCCAATGCTGATTGGTATCTAATATTAATCTGTCAAACGAAATGTAAACAATATGCTTCTCGACTATACCATTCGATCCTCAATACAAACTACATCTTGTGGGCTAAAATGGGATCTCAGCTCCAAGCTTTAAGGAGTAATAAAAGTGACAAGTAAGGGTCACCTTTCGTGATTGAAAGAAACCAAAATTAAATGTAGCTATAGAAGATATAACTACAAGCGCTTTGTATGGCAGTATATATTAATCAACAGCAGTAATACCTTCTTTACATGGCAAAATGTGGTTTCCTTGCCAACCTGTTTTTCTATTACTAATAAAGTATATATCATGTTGTTCGGTTGATATCAATATAGAAATTCCTGATCTTCTAGCAATTAAAAATAGAAATTACTATGAAAAATGAAAAGGAGACTTTCCCTTTCCACCTCTCAATAAAAAATTACTAATTTTAGGCATAATTGACTTGAATATCTCTAAAGAAAAGTGAGTTTATGTAACTTTGAAATGGTTCTCTGGAGATTTAAATCATTCTTTTTTCTTATTGAACTTATAAACTTCTAAGTTGAATGCTTTCTCACTCTTCTTTACTACTAATTAAATCATATTGGATTAATAATCCAAGTGTTCTTCATACCAAGATGTAATATTCTATCATTAAACCTATAGAAAGAACCATAGAAAGGTAAGAAAAGTCTCACCATTCAAAGTACGTAGGATCAAGAAATTGAAAAGTTTGTAATAAATCAATGTAGGAACTGATACTTTAGTATTATTTTTAACTAATGAAACAAAAAACTCTCATTGATAGAAAATGAGAGAAAAAAAAATCCCACCTTGTTAGCTTGAAGACAATATTCCTTGATGGGGAAAATCATGTCTTCCTTGGTGCAATCAGTCAATGATAATGTCATAGAAACCTAGGTTTTATCTTACAATAAAAGCTTTTAAGAACAATTAAACTACCATTAATCATGGTAAATCTTAATTATGGAGAACATTGTTTGTTCATGAAAATTTGGACACGCAAAAGTTTAATATCATTCTCGAATAAAGAAATTGAATTAACAAAAAGAAAATAAACTTAATTACACTTGTAAACCAATGAACAACTTTTATGATATAAGTGATTTTACATTTTACATTGATATTTGCAAATGATATTAGGATATTAATTATAATAATGTCATAAAAGTCAACGTACTCTATGTATAAGATTTCTCATTTTATGAGAGTTATAGTGTATGTAATCTTTTTATTGCATTTTTACAAAGAAACTATTTTCGTGACTTAAATCTGTAATCTTATAGTTATAAAGGAGCAAGTAGCTTATTCTCTAATGATAATAATATTTATAATTTGAGTATGAAATTAAGGAGGATATAATCCCTTTATACAAAAATAAGAAAAATTGTTACATAAGTACAGGCAGCATTAACTTAATACTATTGATGCCAATTTTGTTAGGAGCCTATCTTCCCAATGAAAAAGTTGAAAGTGAAGCTGTGAAAAGGATAACCTAACATGCCCATCTTGACATCGCCAAACCGTAAAGCGATTGTGTGCTTTTTCAGGCCTTGCCCACGCAAATGCATACATAAAACGAAGCTAACTTGTCCTGAGGCCCCAAACCCATGGCACGTGCCATCCGTCTTTAGCGTGTAGGCTTTCCTATAGTGCCATTGCCAATTATTAATTCCCTCTTGCGCATCTAAGAGTAGCTTGGCTTGGTTCGTCGTATTAAAGCGTGTAAAGCATGAAAAAGAAAATAGACTTGAATTGGCCGAATTATCCTTACCAACTAGCGCTCCTTGTGGGTCAGAAATCATCATTAGCCAGGGTATTATGGTCACGTAAATCATATCAGCGGATGGTGTAGTTTGGATCATTTGATATGACTTTCTACTGACCTTATCTTTATTTTATTCCGTAGTTTGCGTTGGTTCCAAATGACGATAACATCCCTTATTGACATTTTCGTCTTTTCATTCTTAGTTAATATAATCCTTAATTCACAAAATTTTTAATGACAGCCACTTCATTTTTCATTCCCTATTATAATTTTCGTTTGGACACTTGATTTTTGTAAAGAGACTGATTTACCCTTGATCACTAATCTGAGTGAGGGCAGTTCAGTCATTTCATATTAGGATATGAATTTACTATTATCTGAAGTCTTTGTTTTTTCCTGCTCTTTTCCATTTCTGATACCCATGGAAAAGGAAAAACCAAAACCAAAACCAAAACCAATTATAAATTGATTGAATTCTTTTCACAGTTTACAAAATAGCGACCTCCTTTTTTTTTTAATTTTCCTTATTTAATTTTTTGGTCTCCTGGCTCTTTGGGACTGTGTTATCATGTTGAGAGAGATGTGTCTCTTTTCTTCTTCCTGAGCTTCCATTTCTTCTCCTTTCAACTTTTCTCTTTTTAAATTTTTTCTAATATTATATATGTTTGTTGAAACATAAACCTCTTAGATGAAGGAATAGAGAGAGAGAGAGAGAGAGAGGTGAGTGATTGCAAACTTTCAGGAGTGCTGCAAAGAGCAAACACAAAGAGAAAGAAAAGGAGAGAAAGAGAAAGAAAGAGACGACAGACAGAAGACAGCAGCATATATAGAGAGAATAAGAGAAGTGGGAATTCACAAAGCTTTCAATACCGCAGAAGAGAAAACGATATCTGAGAGTTTTACGTCCTTTCATATTCTCTGCAACTCCTAGAGGTATACTTACAAGTGTGTTGTGTTGTGTTGTGTTGTGCGTATAAAGAGATGTACTAGATGGTGAACAAAGCTAATAATAATAAAAATACAGAATTTGTCACAAAAAGGAGTTATAACAAAGATCCATTTGATGGTTTTTCTTCTTTCTTTCTCTACCCATCTCCATTTCTTTCATATCATGGCCTTTTCTTGATATGTGAAGGACTCAAGGTTTAGTCTTTCGAGATGGGTGTCCGTTGTTTTTGCTTCTTGTATCTCTAACCGATCCATGTGGCAGGGGAATTGATAAAGAACGAGCAAAAGCGGTGGTGTATATTTTTACAGGACGTGATGATCATCATCAAGATATTGATATGGGAATAGCAGCTCCTCCACTCCCTCCAATTCTCAAGAGTGCTACTACTCATCACCAGCTAATTGCTCCAATCCCGCGCGACAAGTCAAGTTCTGCTGATTATTCTATGTCCCAACAGGACTACCACCAGCCCATCTTCTCCTTCTCGAATGGCTTTGAGAGAACCACACAAGAACAGCACCAACAACAACAGCAGCAGCAGCAACAGCAGCATCACCACTTAGCACAACAGATCCGAAGAGATAAAATTAGAGTTCACACAGGCTACGAGCAACCCCCACCGCCATTAGTAGGCATCGAAGAAGAAGTGTCCGGTGGCCTTCCGGTATATGAAACCGCGGGAATGTTGTCAGAGATGTTCAATTTCCCCGCCGGTGGTGTACCGGCCACAGCCACCGAATTGTTAGACCAGCAGCTGCAGTCAAATTACCGGACTCAATCACGACAACAACAACAGGTGACCGCAACTAATGACTGGTACGGCAACAACAGGCAAAGCATGATACTAGGAGGATTAGGTCCCTTCGGAGATTCAAAGAATCACAATAATCGAGAGACTACTCTGGCACAACAACATCATCATCATCATCAGATCTCAGGCATTAATGAGGATTCAGCGGCTGCCATGCAACTGTTTCTCATGAATCCACAGCCAAGATCACCATCTCCATCGCTTAATTCTCAGCCTCATCCTCCTTCAACTAATTCTTCCACACTTCACTTGTTGTTACCCAACCCATCTTCTTCTCTTCAAGGATTTGGTGTCTCAGGACCTGGAGGAGGTTTTGGTGCGACTACTGTAATTCCTTCACCACAATTAACATGGGTTCCTGATAGTTCACATGAAGCAGGCAACACGAGTGCCCATCAACTCAATAACCCAAGTGAGATTGGTGGTGTTGTGGAAGGACAAGGACTTTCTTTGTCATTATCATCATCGTTACAACATTTAGAGGCAGCTAAAGCTGAAGAACTAAGGATGGGAGATGGTGGATTGTTGTATTACAATCAAGTAGCTGGAGATTCATCTTCTGGGGCAAGCCAGTATTTAAAGAATTTGGGTGGTCAAATTCATCAACACCAAGCATTGCATTTACAAGGGGCACAAAACCACCAAGTTCATGTTGGATTTGGGGCTTCGTTAGGAGTAGTAAATGTGTTAAGGAACTCCAAGTATGCGAAAGCAGCACAAGAGTTGCTTGAAGAATTTTGCAGTGTTGGAAGAGGACAGTTGAAGAAGAACAAGTTGGGTAGGCATAACTCAGCAAATCCTAGTTCCAATATTCCTGGCGGCGTTGGGAGTGGTGGCAGCGGCGGCGGTTCTTCTTCGTCCACGAAGGACCTTCCTCCTTTATCTGCCGCCGATAGAATTGAGCATCAGAGAAGAAAGGTCAAACTTTTGTCGATGCTTGATGAGGCATGTAACATCTTATCTCTCTCTCTCTCTCTCTCTTCACCTTCTCTCAAGTCTCAAGACTCGATCCTTTTTCCATTTTTTAACTTAGTTACTCCATTATTATTTTTTTCAAAACCATGGAGACAGAGACAGACAAAAAAAAAATTCCGACCAGTTCTTCATCTATATATTTTAAGGGTCATCAAATACAAAAAGGAGCCGGCTTTGGCAATAAGGTTGCGTAAGATCTAGTAGGTAGAGTTGGAGTAATTGTCACTTATGTTTCCGTGAAGAAAATTTATTGAGCCTTTTGGCTTCACACTGACTGATTGAATAGGTGGATGCGTTTAGAGTAGTCATTTGACCAAAAGAAAACCTGAGGGACTGCCATTATAGGTTTATGCATCCGGCAAGAAGCGACGTTTCTCCTGATTGAGGAGATGACTGTTAAGCCACCATATTACGTAGGGAAATTATGAAGCACCTGTCGCCGAATGTCCATACCCATCATAGTAATGTTTGGAAAAAGAGGAAAACATGACAATGGTGTAATATATAATCTTAGTTGACTTCTGCACCACTAGGTTTTTTTTTTTTCCTTTTCTTCTCTTTCTCTTTTGTTTATGCATAGTGCATACACAGGCAAGCCTGCATTGGGGAAAGAGAGAATAGCGAAAGAAACACAAGGATATTCCATGTACCCATTAACAATTATTTCACAGTACCAGGCTTTGATTCACGCATTTATTCTTCTTCTGTTTTCTTCTAAGAGCAACAAAGTCTTATCATGGAATGATGTAGTGGTCATAAAAATCCTGAAAGAGGAACTTGCTGTCTTTCTTTCTTTCACTATCACCTTCTGCTCCCCAGTTTCATGAATATCAGCAAACACCATTTCGCATAATCCTATGATTTGTCCCCTTTCTTAAATTATGTTCATCTGCAGGATAATAATGTTGATATGATGGTTCTTCTTATTCCTTTCTAAAGCATGACTCTTGAACTCTTCTTTATATTAATTGCTACAGTAGCTTTCAGCTTTTAAGCCCTTCAATGGTCGATGAATTTAAGACAGTTAAATCAACATTTGCTTCTTCTACTTCTCTCTTTCTTCTTATTCCTGCTTTTTTTTTTTCCTTCTGTTTTTGAAATGGGGTGTTGAGGGAGACTTTGCTTAGTACGTACAAGAGACATCAACGCTTATCTGAACATTGGGATTGATGAAAATTGATTAATCGTTGTCACTGTGCCCATGCATGTTTTGTCTGAAAATTGCAGGTTGATCGACGGTACAACCATTACTGTGAGCAAATGCAAATGGTGGTGAATTCATTTGATCTAGTGATGGGATTTGGAGCTGCCGTTCCTTACACAGCACTTGCACAGAAGGCCATGTCTCGGCATTTTCGTTGTCTAAAAGATGCCATAGCAGCACAATTGAAGCACAGCTGTGAGTTACTTGGAGAAAAAGACGCATCTGAGACCTCAGGCATAACAAAAGGAGAGACACCAAGGCTAAGGATGTTAGAACAAAGCCTAAGACAACAAAGAGCCTTTCACCAAATGGGTATGATGGAGCAAGAAGCTTGGAGACCCCAGAGAGGCTTGCCCGAACGATCTGTCAACATATTGAGAGCCTGGCTTTTTGAGCATTTTCTCCACCCGTACGTTAACTTTAACCTCATTTATACTTCCATTATGTCACGTAGAAATCTAAAAATCAATCCAAGTTAAAGTTAACAGTAGCAATTATTGCTAAAGTTTCAACTATAGATAACGTAATCAACTCTATGATGATAAGTTAACTATCGATACACAAGATCCAAGTAGTGTCTCCTTGTTCTTTTATCTTTTGCCTTTATATTTTCATTTTTTTGGTCACTGGTGATTAAAGTTAGTAACAGCAAACGCAGTGTCCTTGGACATTGTCTCGTCAGCGTAAAAAGCTGTTAAAGTTTTTTTTTTTTTTCCTTGCCTGTAACCTTTTCTCTCTTTTGTTACACTATAGCCGTTTAAACCCTTGCAGACCCAGAAATTAAACTCTTTTAAAGTATAATTTCACTGGCCACACCTTTCCCTTGTCCCCTTCTCGATCTCTCACATCCTTTATCTGTAAGAAGCATATAATTTTTTTAAGAGTAAGTGAGGTACGCAATATGAAAGTGATGATCAGTGACTGCAGTTGTCCTCTAAACTACTGCAACCTCTGGTCGCTTCTACGGTTGTGCTGATCTTTCGTCTCTTAGATTCTCACGTCCATGCAGAGAAAGATATCCAGTCTAGGCGTACGTGAAGCATTGCTGTCTCTTTATACGCTTTAGGTAAGATGTATGATGTCATTTTCTGGTCTCTTTCTCAGGTACCCAAGCGACGCTGATAAGCATCTGTTGGCTCGACAGACAGGTTTATCGAGAAATCAGGTTAGTCCTCTCCCCTTCTCTCTCTCTCTCTATATATATATACATATCTATGTGTATACCTGCGTCTCTCTCCTGAAATCTGATTTAGAGAGAGTGGGTTTCATGTTTTCTGGTCTCTGTGAGAAACAGGTCTTCCCGCCTTAAAGTTTACGATAGAGATCAGAACTAAAATTAAAAAGAAAAAAGAGTTAGACCCAATACAGACTAGTGAGAGACCATTCCATCAGTATGATCAGCATAACTTGCATGGTTTTGGGTTTCTTTCTCTGGATTCTTGCATTTGCACCTGAGAAAGATAAATCTGTTTTAGGCTTTTATTTTCATGGGAATTTTTTTTTCTTTGGGGGGTTTTCGGATTGTGCATTGATTCAGTAACTATACAGTGAAAGAACTCTTAAGAGGGACAAGTCTTTAAGAGTGTTTGCAAGTACATTTGGATAAGACATAAAAGTTCTGAATGTCTCTGTGTCTTGAAATGACACCAATTAACCAACCATCCGAGACCGGCCATTAAGACAGTCTCGTGTACCTTGAATCTTAAATCTGTCGTGCTTTTTATGACTCACAAACAATTATACTTGTCGCATCTATAACCTCCATTATTGATTATTCTTCCAAGTTCCTGTTTAAAAATTTGATTCTTTATTGTCTCTTTTAATGTTTGTGATAAATTATCAACTGTTTGGTCTCGTTCTAAGGATAGATTAAGAAGACGCTGATTAAAAATAAGAACGTGTAAAATGTGAGGTCACTATGTTGAAACAGGTGCGTAGGTCCTATGTCTTTATTTTGGATAATAAATGTCTAAGTGATGCACAATAGTTATCCAAGCTAATGAATGGTGTTCGCTTTTTAAGGACTTAATTACGAGATGTCCATGGACAACGCAAGCCTTTTCGAGGGTTTGCATGGCTATTATTATTGCTTGCTACTATTGAACTGTGTACTCTTATTCTAGTCAATTATAATCATTAGTGAGAAAAATCATGACTACCATTTTAATAGCTTTCTAGATCATTAAGATTAATGTTGTTTAAACTATTCTTGCATGCGGGTAAATATTTTAAGATGTGCAAAAATAATTTAAACTTCAACGATAATCACTAAAATTATAGTTTCTTTAATCTTTTATTTAATACAATTTTTGTGTATATATTCATATAAAAAGAGTGCCCTAGCCAAGAAAATATTAGTACCTCTATTTTCCTATTCTAGTTGAGTTATTATAGTGATAATGTTCTAACCTCATTAATTAATAGTACAAGTAGAAAGAGAAAGTGATTACCTAAAACGTTTTACAACTTGTTTTGCATATTTGAAACAAATTATAAAATGCATGGATCTAATAGTTGTCCAACCTTTTATGTACCTTCGTCGATGGTATAAAAAGTGGTGGATGTTGAGTCACTTAGGAGACTTATCCCCAGTGTACCAACAAAGAACACAAATAAGGTGTTCAATATTGAAATAAATTGCCATTCTTGTTCTAGGCATGACTTTAACATCATGCATGCATTGCACATTCAATTTTGCTATATTGGAATGACTAGACTACTAGACAAAGTTGTTCTATTAAATTTCTGCCCACGATGCTAACCTAGGTTGATGGTATTGGGATTTTAGGTATCAAATTGGTTCATTAACGCAAGGGTCCGACTGTGGAAACCCATGGTAGAAGAGATGTACCAACAAGAGGCTAAAGTAGAGGACTCAGGAGGGGGGGACAGTAGAGAAAAGAAGCCACACAACAACAACAACGGTCCTGCACAAACACCGATGCCTACGGCTACTACTACTACTACTACAACAGCATCCACGACAACACCAGCTGCAGCCACAACTACAAAACCACCAACCTCACCAGCAGGCAAAAGATCCGAAATCAATGCCATGGATAGCGACCCTTCACTCCTTGCCATCAATACACAGTGCTTCTCGGAGAACCAAGCCAGACCCTCCACCACCTCCGCCACCACCAACACTGAGGTGGCGCCACCACTCCCACCACCTCTTGGCCAGGCTTTCCATGACTTGTCGGACCAAACTTGTCGCCGTGGCAGCATGGTTGCAGCTGATCATCACTACGGGACCACCTCTGGCAATGCCAACGCTGCTGCAGATATTGGATCTACACTCGTAAGATTTGGGACCACACCCGCAGGCGATGTATCTCTCACTCTAGGGCTACGACATGACGGGAACATCCCAGAGAAGAGTTCTGGTTTCTCTCTTAGAAACTTTGGGGGCTGTTAATTAATCAATCAATTAATTTAATTACTTGAACACCTTTTAAGCAAAAATATTTAAAATCTTCATCTTTGGTTTCTTTCTTAAAACACTTTTCTTTTCTTACTTTCCTTGGATGAAAAAAAGAAAGACACATAAATGGTAAATGTAGCACATTAGTTAGCTAGAGTTATATGGGGTATTGTAATTGTGTATAGTATATTGTTTTTATATGTATTTGAGGTTTCCATACCTTAATGTGTATTAGAATAACATGAAATCATAAGTTTTGTGAAAAGAAGGGACAAGGAAGTTTGGAGTGAGTCAGTGCATAGAACTTACTTTAAAATGGAGGAATATTGAAGCAGACGTGTCTTTGTTATTACCTCTACATCTTTTATATTTTGTAATAGTGACAAAAATGATAGAGATGGGCTGTTTATATCTATGCAAAACCTTTTGGGACTGTTTTGAGTACACAATTGAAATCTGCGTACTGTTTTCATGACTGCAATTAGTTGTTGTATCAAATCAGGAATCTAAAGATAGGAGGTGAATATGAATTTAAGACACATCAAATTGTTATCTTTAATTGGTAGAACTAGTCCCTTGTCTATTTTTCTCTTCATTCCTTTCTAATCAATTCTGCCAAACGGTAGATTTTCAAAATTCTAGCGATTTCATGTTCAATTTCTTCCTTTGGCAGTTGGCACACACGACCAAAAGTTACGTAAGTTGGCCAAATCGAATATGGTGCTATTCTAGCTTAGCTATAGTTGTTGCTGCTGCCCTACTCCAAGAAATGAAGATAAGGTATAAGAATGAAAGTGAAGATATTTATTTTTTCCATCATTCAGCATAAATTCTTATATTCTTCTCCCTTATAATTGTTCGTTTTTTACCTGCTAAAGGAGATTTGGAGCCGGTTCTTATGAACTTAGTATGATTTTGTAGCTGTCGAATATTAATATTCGATGAACAATATTGTCATTTTCCAAATAATTACCAAAAAAAGGAAAGTTATTAGCTAAATGGTGGGATATATACCTACAATGGAACTGCCAGATTGTTGAGAGAATTTATTCTCTTAAAGAAGCCATGGAGACACTTTTGAGGGTCTGCTTCATAGTATGTTACAAAATCGATTTGGAGTGCACTTCCCATGCAAAATCTTGTTAATTGTCATCACTACTCACTTTACCAGCAATTCATTAGTATATAATTCAGAGAAAATTTTGTCTTTTAATGTAAAAGATCTGAAACATCATTACCTGTTACCATGATCGAAGTACGGCTAAACAGCTAGATAGAGGTGCTTTAATTAGTCGTCACTGCATAAATACAGACTGATATAGTATCAATTTAAGGGCATAAAAGTGGTGTTTCACTCGATGAAATTAAATTGTCATTCAAGATAATTATGGATGGAACAAGGTCAAACGTTGTTAACTTGAAGACTCTGTGCTCTTGGACCTAAGATTGCAGCTTGCAGGTCCTAACTCTAACAGGTAGAATGGTAGGTGGTAGGTGGTGTTATGTTAACTGGATAACCAACGCAGTCAAAATCTCTGAGGTTGAGGGTTTCTTGAAACCCAAGACATTAGTACGCAAAGCAACAAGTACGCTTTACCTAATATATACCTTGCTTTTCTTCCTAGGAACACTTCCATACTTAACCCCAATATTGTTATTTGGACTTACTAAGTTGTTCTACTGCAACGATCATTTCCCTTTTGAATCTTAAGTAGTGTATGTAATTGAAATATTATTGTAACTTTGTGACACGAACCTTCTCTTTTATCATAGCTATTAAAATTTTAACAAAATGAATAAAATAGTAAAGAAAGGAATGGATCGATCATACCATATCCTTTCTAGGTTTTTATTTTTTTCAACTTTTTAGAGTACAATTATGTGGGGATGAATAAAAAGCTGAGAAAGATAATGGAAGTGATATAGACGGTGTATATACTAATTTACAAGATTTATCTTTTCTAAGAGGGCAACATCTTCAAATTAAACCTTCCATGTATAATTGGTTACAGTACTTGTAAATTCTAGTTTGTTTTAAAGCTGAAGGGCCAGTTGGTATATACATAGGAAATAATTTGGTGGTATCCAATGGAGAAGCAAGAGTGAGCTCATAATTGAAAGTCACTTCCTTGATGTAAGAGCATTAATTATCACTGTAAAGTCTAGGAAAAAGAGAACGCAGAGCCTAGAGAGTTTCTGGTGATGATACTACGGTGGAGGGCTGTTGATGATTTTGATATACATATTCTTTCTGAAATTCACTTTTCTTCTGCTTGTCGCTTTTTTGTTTTTTTGTTTTGGGTGGGTGTGAACCTGAACATCTGGTCCTATGGAGTTGGCTGAAAACAAGAGCCCCACTACTCTCATCAATAAGGGCTTGTAAGTCCCTCTTCAGAATGGTTTCTTTGTCTTGCCTGGGGCACACACATTTCAAATTTAATGTGAAGAAGCAGACAATAAAATCATTTGATGAGTTTTTTTTTCCTTTATTTATATAAAAGGAGGAGATTTTGGAGTCACCCACTCCAGCTACATTAGATACAATGACAGGACAACTTCAACTTTTGTTAGTGGACCCCAATCTTAAAAAGTAAAATTGCTGGATTGAGAGCTACCCGTCAGATCTAACCCAAGGACTGTCTACAACCAGTTAGATAGTGCCCACATCAGATCAGATAGGAATCCATGATGAACTTCTTTTAATTTTTCCTTTTATTTGGGCTTGGGCCCATCTGAGTTTGTTTGATGACAACAATATGGTTGATTGGGTAATAGGGTCACCTGTGGATAGGCTCGTTAATGTCATGACTTGTGATCGTCTATTTCGCTTATTTAGTTCCAAGCCTGTGCCTATCCCTCTCGTTTCACAATAAATAAATAGGACAGTGTGAATATTATAGACGAGAGGGATGTGCACAGGCGTGGAACTGAATAAGGGAACAATCCCTGCAATAATGGGTATTATTGAATAGCTCTTTGGATAGGGAGGATCTTTGGCTTTTAAGTGCTTAGTAGTTATTTATTCATCTTTTTGAAAGTTTTGTAATTCAACTCAGTCTTAATTTTGTCACTTTTCTTTCCCTGTCCTTTAATTATATTAATAAACTAAATGGACTTGCATTTTATTTATCTTCATCATTTTAGCAGGGGTAAAAATTTATTGGTCTGTAGGTATATATAGGAAGGGCTTGGTTCTAATCAGTATTTAACAAACAAAGAATATGGGGTAACATTCAGGCTGTTAATCCAAGAAGAGGACCGCTTCATGTTTCCATGGTCACCATGTAATTACGAGAACTAATATTAAATATTCTCCTTATACTATGCCAGCAAATTTTGTAATTCGAATCTAGTTAAAGAGGCAATCAATGAGTATGGCACAACCATAAAAAATAACTTGTTTTTATTTTTTTTAAAACAATAAAGCAATGTTCAACAAATCTAGTCTCTTCCTATCATCTCCTGTCACATCCGAAAACTTATTATGTGAAGAGGAAATTCATCTTAATCTAATCCTTAGTTTATTTTGAAAGACAGCTTTGGAATCCTTTGATTCATTGTGTGTATACGTGCGTGTGGGGGTAGGAGTAGGTTAAAAGCACTAATGGTGATGCAAAAGAATAACAATACAATGTTGTGAAGAAACTATTGGGAAATCGGGGTTGGAGTCGATCTTGCACTCAGCGGAGTAATTACAAAATTTTTTAGTATTTAATTTTACTAAAGCTAAGATCACTTAAAATTTTATTCTAAAAAATGATTAACTCATAAATAATAATAAAGAAAAAATCATAATTTGTACTTTATTCTAAAGCTTGAAAGTATTCTTGTTATATCCCTCAAACTGTTTCTGAAGCTGATTCATCTGAACAACCATAGTCGCATAAGTGTTTGACTTCTAACGATATTCATAAAACAAATTGAGAGAACTCTACAATTATTGCAGAGAGGGTTAGGTAAACAGCACTAGTTCCATTAGAGCTTAAGCCTATTTATATTAGGTTTTGGACATTTTAGTAATTTATTTCAATTAAACTTTAATTAAAATCACAAATAATTCTAATTAAATACCAGTTATATCCAAGTAAGATTTAATATCTTCTGTTGATCTTTATTTATTAAATATCTCATATTTATTCATAAATTTTCTCAAACTTTACAATCAAATCCAACTTGATTAAAATATTTTTTTCTCTTCAACCTATTCTTTGTATATGACTCATTATGTTCCCAAATATGTTGTCAATGGATATAAATTACAATTCTAAATTATATTTAAGATTAGATAAATTGAACTCTTTTAATTTATCTTTAATTCTCTAATTAAACAATTCATATCCATAGACTAAAATTGTTGTCTAGCAATACATCATGACCACCCAAATATTTAAGAATGTCAAATTAGTTTTGACTAACCTTTTCATTCATGGTTTTTTTTGTATAATTTGATCCTTTTATCATATAATGTTCTGATTAGACGTAAAGAATAAAATTAATGTATACTCTATTTTGATTCCAATCATATTAATTCTTCACAATTAGTAATTAATTAAATTAATGACGTTTGTAAATGATTTTACAAAGTATCATTCTATCTTAGCTAAGGATTTCCCGAATTAATACTAAACGAGAACAACAGAACATTCTTCCTAATTATTTTAAGGTGATGAATCTTATATTGATCACTCAACTGTCTCCATATAGTTCATGTTACATCTAATGGCTACCGATTGAGCTATCATTGATTATAATAGGTTATAAGTAGTATCAAAACATAACAATTCTTATACAAGATACTTTAAAGATCTATAATCAAATGATCGCTCATACAATTATTTTCATAGACATAAAAGTACTTTTTCAAATGAATTTCTTTTTAGTTCATTGAACTTGTTCTCTAACAAGCACCCATACATTTGTTTAAGTATCTCCATACTTAAGTCCATGAGATCGATTACTTCCTTCATAAAAAAAACATAATGTGTGTTAGTCTTTTTATGCTATATTAATGTCTAGTCTCAATAGAATAGTGACTAGAAATAATTTAAGGATAATACATGAATACAATATGAATCTCATAATTATGATCTTATCAAAATTTATTTGCAATGTATATTTCTCTCATAAACTTTATCATATAAATCTGAATATTTATAAGATAAAGAATGCTTTTTAATTATTTTGTCACTGAACTATAACCAACCGATTGGTTGTAGAGCATAAACTAGCAGTCTTCCACTTGCTTTACGCTAATCGTTTAAGTATCTTATATCATGTCATTATATGACGATCATGCTATTGGTGAAACAATGACTTTATGAGAGAATATAGTAAACACTTGTTTAAATCTTACAACTTTTATCTTAGTTATCATCATAATTTGGAAAATTTGCCTAAATAAATTATTGGATCTCTAATGAGACCTTTCTATTATGAACAATGCAAAGAATTACCTCAAGTTCATTAAAGAACTTATTAATCCAAATAATTATTTTCATTAAATGAAAAACATATTATGGCTTAATCAATAACCTTTGCTACATTGGAATCTTTCTGATCTTAAAATAATATTGTTTTAAGTAAAATATACCTTAATTAGGATTTACTTTTAAAGTTAATATTCTTATTGCTTTGAACTCAAATATCAACTCGTGCATAAAATAATAGATGTATTTAATACTTCCTAAGTATCAGATATATTAACTAATAACCACCTTTAGTACATTATCTATATACTTGGACTAGAATAGGTAAACAGCTTCTATATTTATCTATATAGATCTAATTCTAATAATTAAGTCTTTACCTTTTCGTATCCAATAAGAGTTGTTCTTATATAATTATATTTTCAACAATTTAAAATACGAATTTTTGTTCTCTCTAGAAGCAATATGTCTTTAAATACTCCCACTAAAAAAAAACTATATTCTCACTAACTTTCTTGCAGATATGATAAATCTATAATCATCTCTAAAATAAACTCTTTGAATTTATCATGAAATTGAACCTTTCAACGTCTTGTAGCTTTCAACTATACATCAAATGTATCAATAAAGGTACTAGTTCCAATTAGATGCATTGTCATGAGATTTGAACTTTTCAAATTCCATCGTACTCCTACTACTTATCTTGAGAACCATTCTCCTATAAGTATAAATTAAAATAAACAATGTGTCTAATGGATCTGTAAGATTATATCTAAACTTATGGATATCTTATAACCTTATTTTATCCAATTTAATTCTAAACTTAATGGATAAAATATGCTTCAAGTGAACGTCACATTCTTAAATCATTAACTTTGACTCTTTCAAAGATTTAACATTTCATATCTAATGTGAAATATTGGTAATTGATTTAATTGAAACTATTGAAGGCAGGTTATTAGACAACATTAGAGAAAATAAATATTGAATTATATAATATCTCATAATGTATATTCCTTCTTACACAAATCCATACTATAACGAAATTTAGTTCTAGAGATATTTACTAGAGAGTCTTATTCCCCACATATAACTAGCATTCTCAATGCTTAATTTATACTTAGATTTAAATAATTTAAACTTTTCAAAATTATAAATCAATATTTCATTAAATATATATGACTATGTCACATAAAGTCATTAGTACTTATAATGAAATATAAGTATCATCCTTTTATTAATTGTTATTCCATATAATACATCACATGTATAAAATTTAACAATTTAATATCATCATCATCCTTTCAAAGGTTGATTTGATTATTTTTAACCCAATAAATTTCATAAGTTACTTACAATTCATAATCAAAAGGATACATATATCTTGTATGTAACTTTATGATTCTCATTATGTTAAGCATAAGTCTCCTTTAATCTGACACATATAAACTATTTGCATAAACTTGTGTAACCCCCACATACTCCCTATGTCACACCCAACACCCCCTGGGAGGATATTGCGAGTGCCACACACATAGAACATACAGAATACAAAATATTTTGTGAAAGCATAGCATTCAAAAATAAACATTTCAAAATGTATGCAACATTTTATACATGCATTTCTAGAATCTTAAACAAACATACATTATCACAAGAGCTTAATAAAAATTTATTCCAAAAATTGAAACCAGCCTGAAACATAGTTATTACAAAAACTTACAACAATTTAGAATCATACACTTTATATACAAGCCCAAAACAAACTCCAAATACATTTTTATCAGAACAAGACTAAGACTCCATTGGCCATTGCGGTTGACTCGTCCCAGTCCTTACAATCTTCACTCTGGACCTACATGGGGCAAATCCACCGTGCTAAACATATAGCTTAGTGAGTAATAACTAAACTATGCTTAATCAACAGATATAGAATCATATTATACATAAGCATCTCAACATATTGAAATTTAGAATAGAATAAGATTTATTCAAGAAAAACACTTCACAAGATAAAGTCAGTCATTTCAATAGCAAAACAGAACATTCAGAATACAAAACTTATTTTTAAAATATGGTGTTAACCCATCAGATCAAAATTACAGATTTACTTCATATCAAATCTTATCTTATCATAGATCAAAATATAAAACAAATTAGACTGTAAATCTATAAATAGAAGTGGGTAACGAGACTTATACAGAAGAGACCGAAGTCCCGACACTGAAGTGTCCAAAAGAGACCAAAGTCCAACACCGAAGTGTCATTAACAGAAGACACCGAAGTGCCATTAACAGAAGACACCGGAGTGCCATTAACAGAAGACACCGAAGTGCCACAGAAGTAGCTGCAGACCCTTCTAGGCATGCCTATTTACCCACAACTAGGACTCAAGACTTTTACAAGGTTAATTCAAACATTACATGTGCAAAGCAAGTAGTCAATCATATTCACATGAAAAAGCACTTCCATTGATATAAACATGCATCAAACGCCTCGAACAATTATTGTCTGGAATTTAGAACACAATCAACATAATTCAAATTCCACAAGCAGAACAAAGTAAGCTAAATAACACTTCAATATATCATTCATCCATCAATACCTTGGACCTTCATGTCTGGAATCAGTACACATTCATTAATATCAATTTTAATTCAGTAATAAATAAAACAAGTCAAAGTGAGACCATCTTAGGTTATTCATAAAATTTACCATCTAAATTACTTATAATTGCTCCCATTTTCAAATTGCCTTGAAGTCTCGGCAATATCTGGAATTGGTCGTTCTATGCGTTCCTCTATAACATTTAACATATATACAAATCACTATTGTGCATGATTAAGAATTCATCAATGTATATTGAATATGCATAATGCATGTTCATGACAAATTCCAGGTATCTTATTGTAATTTTCATCATCAAACCGATCAGATATCAAAGCCCTCATTAATATCATTTGGTACTTATAATTTGGACTAAAATAAAACAACGTGAAATCAATTTCATAACCTAATTGACCACTACAGATTTTCTACCCACATGACTTCAGGTCAACTTTGCATAATTAATCTGATGGGTAAATGATAAAATTAGGCAAAACTTCCTTCTGGAAAGTTGTTCTCCAATATCTTAAATTTCTAATGACTCCAAGATCATCCAATTTGATTCAGTATTCAATGAGTTATGCACCAAATACTAGAGACTATACACATTTGAACTTTTAGCTAGTACATGATCATACCGTCTAATTGCACAACTCATATCTTTAAGCTCAAATATCCAAAAATTACAAACTGTATACCAATTTAAAGCTAAGAGAATAAGCTACAACTTTGGTGAAAGAAACTCAGCCTAATTTTTCCCACAATAATACAGTTTATTCAATAACCATAGGACATGATTTTTGTCCCTGACAGTGCTACAACTTAAGCTAAAACTCAATTTCATGCCAATTTTGAAAATCATAGAGACAGAATAAAAATTCTACTTCTTCACCAAAGTTGTAGGTATATGTCTCTAGTTTAATATGAATCAAAAATAAACACATTCAGACATATAAAGCTCAAGTTATAATTAGAAAACTGAAGCATGATCATGAAATTTTCCAATTCATAACATTCCAACAGACTTGCACACTTTCATCCTATCAATCACTTTTAAATAAATTCAGATAACTCTAAATTTTTATGGAGAGAAAGAAAAATTTCTTAGGAATCTATTGGTCCAAGTTTCAAGCTATGGAGTTCGTATGAAAAAGTTATAGGCAAAAGAATGAGGGCTGTTCAATGAAAAACTCTAGTTTTTAATTACATTTCAAATACTAACATCAAACACGCAAATCACACCATATTTGCTTCTTCTTCCTCCACCCACACATGTATCAACACCATTTACATATGCAGCATTCCCCAAGCATGAAAATGTACTCCATTTACACATGCATCCAGTTACAAACACTAAAATCTCAACAGAAATCATTTACACTATCATAAAACTTACTTGATTAAGCTTCTCTCTCTTTTGAAATTTTCCAGAACTTAGGAGATCAAACAATAGGTTTTGGAGATGGCAAAGCAAGAAGGGAGATAGGAAAGATGCTGCAAAAACTTTTTCCTAAAGCTAAGTGTCTCTCTTTGGGCTTGACACATGCTTCCAATGCATGTGTTACATGTGTCCTCTAAGTAAGGCTACCAATTGTCACTTAAATCTTTGTCTACATGTCACAATTTAATTGATTCATTTGTCACTCCATAATTGGCCCATAAATCAATATTTTTTTAAAATTTACCAAAAATTCCAAAATAATAATATGACTCTCTAAATAAATTTTCACCTCAAAAATAATTCACCAAAAATTTCAAAATATACTAAAATTGCCAAATCATAATTAATACACTCCAATTTAATCGACAATTTCCACTTATAAATCAAATTTACCCGGAAATGTCAATGAATGCATATACAATTATTGTATTTGTCCAGAATGCTTATGCATAAATAAGCAAATATTTAAATATGCAAAGCATAAAATGTACTGAATTTTCTTAATATTCTAACCTCTAATATGGGGTGTTACATTCCTATTATAATTTGATCATATAATTGTTTTACAATAAGGACATAATGAATCTTGATCATCTGCAAAATCTTTATTATAATAGAAAACATAAAAGAAGAAGAGATTGAGAATGAACAAGAAATAATAATGGTAAAACACTATAAAAAAGGATGTTAATATAATGATGATAAGAATAAAAGTACATTGATTTCCAAACTTATGGTAAGGAAGAAAGTCCCTTGAAATGTGATTATTTTAATAAAAATAAAAGACAATGATTATTATAGTGGTAGTAATTATTTGTTAGTAAAAAAATTGATAAAGTTAAAGTGTTCCTTGTACCTTAAAAGCATTGGTGATAACTTTTCAAAGAATAATTTATAAAATTTGAGATATGAAATCCATATATGATTTAAGTAAAAGACAAGCAAAGTAATTTTTTATGATGGTTCATCCTATAATATTATTGGATTGAAACAATAAATTTAAAATGATCGACAGAGTAATACATTTTTAAGTGGTGTAATATATTATAAAAATCTAAGTTCACTCAGTTGGTTAGACTTTATAAGGTACAAGAATTATTTTATAAGTGGAGTATGTATGAAAAAAATTATTGTCATAAATGCATAAGTACGTGGCTGATTGCATCCTTTAATTAAAAATGCAATAAAACCTCATGACATAATTAAAAATAATGATGAAGTTACAAATACTTGTGTTAATAATTGAAAAAGTTAAGAGGCTAGTGATGCACCTAAAAATACACTGTAGAGCCTATGAACAAATTTGAATCAATTTAAGAAAGACAAAACAAATGTATAAAGGAATTAACTTATTGATTATAAAGAATCAACAACCAACTTCTAAACACTACCAAGAAAGAATTCTTTGATAAGTTTAGAGTTCAATAAAGAATAATTAAAAGAAATTTTGACTCTTCTTAATAAATAAATATCTTAAAAGCTCTTAAAATTGGAAAGAAATAGGCCTTGAATTCTAAATATAAACTAGGGTTTCAATACTTAATTAAAGCTAGTCTATTAAATTGAGCACGCTATAGGCCACGACTATATATCAAGCCATGTTTACTACAAAATTTTAATGCCACATGACTTATATCTACACCTATATTTGGTGGTTATAAATCCTCCTATATCTTTGGGAAAAGTTGGGTATAATGTGAAACATGCCTATAGATATAAACTATAGATTTGTGTGTAACTTTTGAAGATAGATATAGTTTAGGCCACATCTATATTGGAGATAGTGTTTAATTAAAGATAAGAGTTTTACCTCCAAATTTTCTCTAACTTTAGCTTTTGTGATCACCCCAAGCTTATATGTAGAGGATCTCCTACTTTAGAATGACAGTGTTTACTATATACCCACAATCTTTGGAGGATTAATCCTTACATCTTTAACATCAAAAGAAAAACAATTCATTTTATACAAAGGTACAAACATAGGCAAGTCAGTATAAAGAGCACTCCTTATATTCTTTCCTTTTTTTAGCTCTCATTCTTCTTCTCTTAAATATTTTTTTTTAATTTCAATTGGTGTTTTTAGGTCTACTTAGGTGTTAAAGGTACAAAAGTAATGGGTTTAATGATAAAGAATAACTATTTGTAAACCCATATTTTATGACCTTTATATCAAATTTCTAAGGTCTCTGTAAACCCATATTTTATGACCTTTATAAATCCATCTCTTATAACCCTTCTATCAAATTTGCAATGTTCCTTAAGAGAATTCAACCAATATATATAGATACTACATCATATAATACCTCATCCCAATATCCACTAATCAATAAGTAAACCAATTCTTATTTAGTGACCTTCATTACACCATAATCATTTAGTCATTAAAACTTGTATGCCTTCATATGCTTCATAATAGGTAAACTCAATTTCTCTACAAGAGTAGTGCTAGCTATATTAGTACAACTTTCTTCATTAATACTTATACTACATACCTTGTCATAAATATAACATCCAGTATTGAATAAGTGTTTTTCTATACCTCTAACTAATCCTCTTTTATTTGAAGACTTAAACTTCCCCCTAGTAATAAGCATGTTGCCTTTAACAACATACTCAACGCTTTCATCTTTATAATCTTTAAGTGTTGGCATGGTCTCCTTTTCGTTGGAATCACTTTCACTTTCTACCTCTCCATCCTCCTTTGTGATCATAATGATCTTATTTTGGTATTAGAATGTTCTCTTTGCCCTAAATAACAAAATATTTAGTTTTTTTATTTTGAAAAGGTTGAGAATTAATTTTAACTATGCCCTAATTGTAGACATCATCCTTAGATTTATGTGGCTTAACTTTTGCTTAAAAGAACTCTTATCATCCTTTTTCTAATCATATCTTCAATAATCACTAGTACCAGTGGAGTACTTGGATATACCTTACATTTTAACAATCTCTCTATCCTTATAACTATATGCACCATCTCTTCTAATTTTATATAATGATATACCTCTACTAAATTAGTTATCTCACTATTTAATCCATTCAAGAACCTCATTATAATTTCTTCTCTATCCTCCTCCAAATCAGCTCGAATATTAACTACTTTTGTCTCCTTATGATAGTCTTTCACACTCATTGATATCTTGGTAAGACTTTGTAACCTCTAATACTCATCAATACATCTAGAATTTTGTTTGCTTACTTTAAATTGAGTATCTGTTTCCCTCCTCTATAATGATAACATGGTATAAATCTCTTCTCCATAAGAGCTTCAATTTATTATAGGTCTTTATGGGTAGCTTATAATTTCTTCTTTTATTATTGATTAATTGATCTCACCAAATACTGACATGATTAGTAAACTCTTGTACTAACTAATTTACCTGCTTCTCCTTAAAATAACGATGATAGTTAGAGATCAAATTGATCTTTATCTCCTAATTCAAATAAGTCTCATGATCATTAATACCCTTAAAGAAAGGTATAATCATCTTAATGATGCCAAAACCGTCATCCAACCCTTCTCGAACTTTGAGCTTCCTCCTTTACTCCTAAGCATGCCTAACTCTTCACTAAGATCTAAATATGTCACCTTCAGCATCAAATGCTAAATCATTATCATCAAAACCATCTTAGATAATTAACCTTTATTTTCAACATGTATTAGGAACTTGTAGTGAGTGTCCCCTTTGCAAACTAATTATGGTAGCATCTTGCAACTTTAATGTTTCTCTAATCTTGTCAAACATCATATTCATGCTCTCAAACTGTTATTGCATAACCTACATAAAATACAAATTGTCTCTGTCCTTCTTTGGTGATTAAACTCTTTTAGTAAACATATTTAAAAGCTAGAAAAAATTTCTCTCATATGTTTACTCTCAAAATGACAAATCTCTCACGTTTCACTCTTTCATAAGTTCTTTAAAGAACTAGTCAAACTAAAAAAAATGTAAAATCTAAAAATCGAAGACCTATTAGTTAAATAGAAAAATAAATCTTAAGTTAATTAAGAAACACATAAATTGAATAAAATAAGAAAGGACCAACAAGAATTTCCAACTATATTGGAAAATTATTGAAGTAATTGTTATTGCACACTTTCTTTCTTTTATTTTCTTTTCTTTCCTTTTCCCTTTCCTTTTCCTTTTCCTTTCTTTTTACAACCACATGGATAATTAGTATAAATGACATGAGATAAATAAATTCAAAAATGAAGAAACTCTTTAACTCAAAAGTAGAGATAGGAAAATCCTAACACAAGATGAATAAATAGAAAACACTTTATATAAGAAAATAACAAATTTTTTTAACATTATAGAAACAAAAAGAAAATTCAATATAAGAAATTATAGAATCACAAGGAACATGATTTCTTTTTTTGAATACTACAAAAACAAAAATATAAGAATATTGATACAAAATAGAGATAAAAGGGATAATCATACATGATTTAGAGTCAAAATCTAATCCCAATCAAGGTGAAATCACCTGGGAATATATCCTAGACAACTCACAAGTAAGTTTGAATTAACCTAAGAAAGTCAAAACATATGTATAAAAGAATTGACTCTTTGATTATAAAGAATCAAGAAATAAATTTATAAAATATTTGAACACCACAAAATTTTTTGTTGACAAGTTTAAAGTTCAATAAAAAAACAAGTAAAAGAATCTCTAACATCTCTTAATGAACCGAGTATCTAAAAAATTCCTAAAACTAAAAAGAAACATGCCTTAAATATTAAACATAAAAACTAGGATTTCAATACTTAATAAAAATCAAAGTTTTTGAATGGGCACAACTTGGGATAGGACCGTAGTCCAGACTATATTAACTATGAAAATTTTAACACTAATGGATTATATCCACACCCATATTTGGTGGTCATGGGTTTTAATGTTGGATCCCGTTTCTGGAACCCAAAAAAGTCAAGTTTTGTTCCATTCTTTAAAATTCCAGCATTGAGTTCTTTTGTTAAATTAGGATTATTGTGCTTATGAAGGTGAAATGAGGCATTG
>JANZLC010000202.1:6513631-6530973 GCA_026413385.1 Erythroxylum gracilipes | reverse complement strand
AATCATTTCTTTTAATACTAATAATACCGCACAAAATAATAATTTATCAATTCATCAAAATTCACTAAATCCTTTCATTAAATAATCATAACTTAAGGAATAAAAATCCCCACTTTATTCCAATCAGATTAAAATCATCAAACTAACATCCTCAAAATAATTTAGACAGGACTCAAAATAATTTAAATATGCCTAATACGAATCGGGGCCCAACACCTCATGCTGGATCCATTTCTATAAATACGCAAATACCCATGCATATCCAGTGAAAAACAAAGCATATATTCATTGAGTTTCATGAATTTCTACATCTCTCCTAACACGGTTTCCATGATTTTTTTCAAGCTCAAAACTCATTCCAACACTAAAACATCATCAAAAGCATTTACAAAGTAACCAGAAAACTAAAACAACTTACTTACTTCTACAACAAAATCCCAATACTAAATAGTGATGAACAAGGCTTCGGTGGTTGGGGAAGAAAACAAACAGTAAATTTTGTGATGCCTCCAGTGAACAACAATTGAAAACCTTCTTCTCGTTTCCAAGAAACTACATGTAAATACGTGGATCTCTTGCATGTGGGCCATGTGTCAACATGCAAGCCTGCTAATTGTCACAAGTTCATTGGTCTATTTTCTAACATTTTCCTAGTTCAAAAATACCCCAAAATTTTCAGAAATTTCCTAAAATTCACCAAAAATTCCAAAATAATAATAATAAGCTCCAAATAAATTTTCAACACATTAACCACCCACAATTCTCATTTTAATTACTTTTATAAACCAATTATACCCGAAAAATGTCAATAAATGCATGTACAATTATTTGTATGTATCACAAATACAGATGCACATATAAGTGAATATTCAAATATGCAAAGCATACTATGCACTACTAATTCCTCAATATTTTGACCCCTAACATGGGATGTTACAACCTAGGTCAACTACTTTTACTCAACAATCTATTGCTTATTATGTATTGAAATTATAATAATGTTGAATCTGTATTCAGTATCAAATCCTCAAATGCATAAATTAAAAATATATACGATCTAAGAAAATTTATGCAATCATTTTTCTTCTAATCATAACTATTATCAGACTATAGTTAATGTCTTTAATTGTAGTCCATAATTATGTTTTTAGCAGAGTAAATTGAAAGAAACAATTTCATTAAAGGACTATACCTTTCAGCTCTACTGTATGTAACCTCTTACAATGTACTATTTGGTGTTTATATATATCTTATAGGATGTCATTAAAGTTGATGAGATGTTAGTCAGCTCAAAATGTCATTAATTTTGTTATCCATATGATTTTGACATATTAATAAAACTTTAACACCAAATTCTCAACTAACACTAATAGCAAAATTGCATAATGGGCATATAACTTTTTTTTATCTAACTTTGAGAACTGTTCTCAAACATAAACTATGCCTAAGAAATTTAGTTCATTAACTTAGTATCAACTATATTAAACAAGGTAAATTTCACTCAGAACAAAATATAAATATAAGAAAAGCAAGTATTAGTTATATGTTATGACTACTATATAAGATCTGGACTTTAATCATGTATTTGGATACTCCCATTATTTTATTAAAAATAATAGCCCTCATTACTATTTGAAAAGATTACTTTAATTTTTTTAGTAGGCTAGGATCCCATTCAATTTTAGTTAATCTTAAGTATTCTTAACAAACCAACTAAACTTAAATTATATAGATAGCAACTTTATCAATCACATCTCATGTGACTCCTAAGTTCATTAAGTGACAACTCTTATCAAAACATATTTTATAATGTGATATGAAGAACAAAACAAAAGTAATTGTATATGTTATAGTCTTGAATTGGTTGACAATGACATGAGCAATATCAAAATGAGTGATAGTGAGATAAATAAAGTTACTAACTAATTAACAATAAAGAGTACTATCATAAGTAAAATCTTATCAGTAGTTAAAAGCTTAACATTGTGTTCTAATGGAGTGCCAACCTTGTTAGTGATACTAGCGTAAGAGATGATATTATTGACATATTTGGTTTATGAAAAATAATAATTAGAGGAATTAAAGAAAACTGCAAACCCAAAAAGTAATTAAATTACCCAAATTCTTCATCTCAAACTATTGATGAAGAAAATATTTAACAGTGGAGATACCTTAAGTTCTATTGTTAGTAACTGTCATGTCATCAATATAAAGAAAAAGAAGATGAAGAGTACACACCTAATATTTTTTTGAAGGAACAAAGCATGATCACAAGCGTTGGATTGAAAGTTAAGATGGACAATAACAAAACTAAATTTAGCAAACAATGCTTTAAGGATTTGTTTTAGTTTATATAAAAACTTGGTGAAGATGAGAAACCTTATTAAATAGATGAACATAACCAAGTGGGGTTTATATACTTCTTATGTAAAGTTGCCATTGAGGAAGGTATTTTTGACATTATTCTATAATAACAACCAATGCTTACTAATAGTAATTGTTATAAGAGTATAGAATAAGATTAAATGGTCTACAGGAGAAAATGTCTCCTCCTAGTCAATAACATATTGCTAGTCAAAGCCCTTAGTAACCAATCGTGCCTTAGATCATTTAACTAAAACTCGATTATTGATTTTGTAGACCGATTTTGTAGAGCTTTTTTTGCAATCAATAACAAACTTATTTGAAGGTAAATCAATCATGTCCCAAGCATAAATGCTAGTAAATGCCTATAATTCTTCTGTTATTACTTTTTGTCATAAAATGTCAAAAAGTCTTCCAATAAATATGAGATTGATAAAAAGAGATTGTTGAACTAAAAGAGCTTTCAATTTATGTTTTGATGATAGCAAAATATAATTACTACTAATGTGTTTATTATTTTGATGAAAAGAAATTTTAGAAAAAAATGAAGCCATAAACTCAAGAAGATAGTGTATGAAATTGAATAAGAAAAGTTAAAGTTTACAACTGAAAAAAATGAAGATCAAAACAAGAACAAAGAAGATCAAAGCTCATCAAGGTTATTATATATTTTTGTAATGTCATTTTGTTAATTTGGTTATCCAAAAGGCTGATGTAAAAATTTAATTTAACTTCATTATAAGAGTCTTTTCATTCTTCAAAAGGTATTAAAGCCTTTTTATTTTTTATATAAAAGCCTCTTAATCTTTAAAATAAGCTTCGAGGAACATTTTGGGGAGTGTTGAATTCATATTTAATTTAATCAAATTGAGTTTGAGCATTTGAAGGTGTTAAAATCATTTTTTTGGGTGATTGGTCGACCTATATAAGTTAGTGGTCGACCAATATAGTTTTAAGTTACTAAATTTGGTGTATCGAGAGTTTATAGCAATATTGGTTAATATTTTGGTCAACCAATATGCCATATTGATCAACAAATATGTGTACTAATTGACTGATGTTCAAATGACTAGTGAATCTAATGCTATAAATGTATACTAATCGACTAGTGCATTATATATAACCATTGTCATGGCTAGTTCTTGGCTTCAACAACTATTTTAGTTCCCAAGACACCATAAATAGGTTTTTTTTCTCATTAGTTTTAGCATCAAAAAGGTTTTGGATGTTGTATACTCACATTTGATAGAGATTTTCAATTATTTGAGCATCATTATGTCATATTTATATGAGTGAGTTATTTTGGAATTATCAAACAAATAAATGAGATATTTTTCAGTTATAATACTTTATTAGGGTGTCGAATATTGTACTTAGGGAGTATTCCAAGTGGGATTAAGATTACGCTTTATTTTAGAAGAAGATTGTAAGAAAGATTCCTTTGTATCAAGAAAGATTGCCCAAAGGTTATTCTTCACCTTGAAAGAATAATTATAGTTGAATTCTAAGAAGAGAAGGTTGTTTGTCAAGTCATTATAAATCAGTTTGCATTCTCTCCTTCATTTTTTCTTTAAATTATTATTCAATTATTCAATTAATTTATATTAAGTAATTTCCTTATACTTATTTATAATGATTGTTGCCAATTGAGTAAATTGGTTAGAAAGTTTGTTAAATTTTGTAAAGACCTAATTTACCCCCATCTTGGGCGCCATTAAGGACTAATAAATGGTATCAGAATGGGTCTATTATGTAGTATTTCTAATGAAATCCTATGGAAAAAACATAATGGCATATTTAGGAGCATCTTCATCATCATTCAACAAAGAGGGACAAAGCATTAGTAGATTACTTTTCTTTGAAGGCAATGATTACCTTTAATGAAAAACTAGAATGGGATTCCTCTTAATGGTCGAAAGTGTAGACCTATGAGAAATATTGTCAAATGGTCCATTTATTCCTACAAAATTTTTAAACAATAAAAGGTACACAAATTAAAGGAATAATTGGAACCTCAAGATAATAGATTAGTTTCCTTAAATAATAGGGTCATAAGTATCCTATTTTGTGCATTAAGAATAAATAATTTAATAGGTCATTATGTGTGTAATAGCTCACAAAATTTGGCATACTTTAGAAGTTACGAAGTTACACATGAGATAACCAATCAAGTGAAAGAGAGAAAAATAAGCATGCTAACACATCAACAAAAATTGTTTTAAATAAAGTATAATGAAAACATATCTACCATTTATATTAGATTTATTGAAATTATCAATTCTCTCAAAGGTTTTGGAAGATCTATACTAACATTGAAATGACAAGAAAGTTATTTAGGTCACTTTCAAAGACATAGGAAGCTAAAATGACAGTTATACAAGAAGCTAAGGACCTAACAACACTACTATTGGAGGAACTTATTGGATCTCTCATCATATACAAAATGAGGCTCTAAAAGACATAAGAAGAAATGACGCTCTCTAAGAAAAATAATTTAGCATGTAAAGCCTTAAAGGAACAATCAGGCAAAAAGGAAGAGACGCCAACTAGTGAAAGCAATGAAGAAGATAGTGGTTAAATCACTAGAAAAGTCAAGAAGTCTTGAAGAAGAAATTCTCCAAAAGAAAGGAATTTAGGATGGTAAAAATAATTTAAAATGTAAATCTTCTAATATTACTTGCTTTGAATGCAGAAAACTCAGCCATATAAATTCATAATGTCCTTATCTCAAAGATAATAAGAAGTATGAGAGAAACTATAAGAAGTAGAATAAGGACAAGAAGAAAGTAGTTAAAGTATCAACTCAGGGCAACACAACTAAATCTGAAAGTAAACATTTAGAAGAAGAGATAGCTCTGATATGTTTTACCATTATGGACAATGTTAAGTTAACATCTAACCCTAACTTGTGTGATAGTGATATTGGGCTTATAATGAATGACTTGAAAGTTTAGAAATCATAAGTAAGAAAGGGAAGAAATTGTCTTCCAAACTCAAGGAAGTCCAAAAAACGTTGGATGCATGCATGAGTGAGAATGAAAAGATGAAAAGTGAATTGGGAATTGCATGACATTAAAGCATAAAAAATGTGATTATTAATGACAATCATAACTTAGATGAGTTAAGGTGTAATAATGAAACATTGAAAAAGGAGGTAGATTCCCTTAAGGATTCTTTGTCCAAGTTTACTAAATGGATTGAAAAAATAGAAAACAAGCTAGGAACTCAAAAGAATTACAATGATAGGTATGGAATATCCAAGTTTACTAAAGGGAGTGAAAAACTAGAAAATATGCTAGGAGCTCAA
Source organism: Erythroxylum gracilipes (assembly GCA_026413385.1). NCBI lineage: Eukaryota > Viridiplantae > Streptophyta > Magnoliopsida > Malpighiales > Erythroxylaceae > Erythroxylum > Erythroxylum gracilipes. The sequence goes on along the minus strand of JANZLC010000202.1, from coordinate 6,525,302 downwards.
AAGAATTACAATGATAGGTATGGAAAATGATATAAACATGAAAATGAAGGCAATTCCAAATCACTTTTATTGAGGGAAAATATTTGCATAGTAAAGAACCATTTCCTAATATGACAAATGAATATAGAGCATCCACATCCAATCATATACATGCACATTTCACATCCACTAGGACTAATACTAAATGTAAGCATTTATATATAGCTCATAACCTGGGCATAAAGTTTAATCCTATTAAGGGAAGGATAGGCAAAACTTTTATAATAACGTGCAAACCCTCTCGTACCCTTTTAGGCCTTAAAGAAACATATATCAAGCTTTCATTCATAGTAGGCTTCACGCATTTAATCATATGACATTTAACTACTCTAATAGAACGTTAAACAATATTTAACTACCTAAAGAAAAGATTCCTCATTATGCATATACATATAGAAATGCATATATGTATCATCATCATTCACATAATATGGTATGTCATTTTTGTGGTAAATATGAGCATGTTGATAAAAAAAATTTCTTAAACAAAGAATGTCAAACAAAATTTTGAAAGTGTGGGTTGAAAAGAAAAAAGAACTAAAAACCAAGGAACTAAGCTTATTTGGGTTTCTAAAACACATTGATTAATTTAGTTTACAGGGATATTAGAAAAGAAAGAGCAAATGGCATATAGTAGAGATAGTAGTTATTGAATTGGGTTTTAATAAGAAATTTATGCACTTTATCATGATGAATCTAACCTTTTTTGCTCCAAGAAAGTCTAGAAGATATTATTGTACGATGTGGAGAATTTAGCCATCAAAGACTTTTCAAATGAGACAATTGTTGAACCAAGTGAGAGAGATAAAAAGGATAAGAAACTACAATGGATTATAAACTTAAAAGAAGAATAGTCATGCAAATCTCCCATAAGTAATATTTAACATGAGGTAATTGTTAATTCATGATTTAGAAATATATGTTAACATGCATTTATGTATTAATTTGAGAATATAACGTTAGTGATGATTGTTTGTGTTTGAATTATGAATAAGATATTTAAGAATTATTTTTGAAGTGTGAACCTAAGTACCTAGACTTAGAAATTATTGTACAAAATGAGGACACTAAGTTAGAATTTATATTAATTAGGTAATTTTTTCTCTAAAACTTTTAATAAGGATAAATTTTTTTTAACTTAGAATAGAATTAGATATGTGATAGAAATTTTATATGATAAAGACTTCCTTTGTTTTCTTGATTGACATTGTGTATTCCAAGTCATCTTTAGGTTTATGATAATCCTTAATTAATGTTTCTATGACCTATTAAGTGTTTTGATGTTTAAATTTGAGTTTTAAAGCTTTTTTTTTAGCTTTTTAGAACATACTGGTTGACTAATTTCCTAATGTGGTCGACCAATGTCCCTTTTTTGAGAATTTTTATAGCTCGAGTGAATTTGTATAATGTTGTAGTCAAAGTTTTGGTCATCAAGTTACTCACGCTAGTCAACCAATATGTTAGAGTGGTCAACCAATATCTCCTTGTCTAAGAAACTTTTTGTAAGTGAGTTTGTAAATAAAATGGATTCATATATTAGTTGACTACATTACTCATTGTTCGATCAATATATGGTCGACCAATGTAGAGAGTTCAAAGCAAAAATTTTTCCTTTTCCTTGTTTGTTCAAAATTGCTTTATATATCCTATTCAAGATAAACTCTGGTTGACCAGTCTTCATGATCTAAAGGCTATCTCCTTATCTTTTCTTTTATTCTCATATTTTATCCTCTAAAACCTCAAACAATTTAGTATTTTCCTTAAAAAACTTCCCTTATTATATAAAACTCTCATTAGATTGCATCAAATTGAAAATTTGACATTCTTGAATTTCATATTTGAAATTTTCAAAATTATCTCTTAATTAAGATTATTTTTTCAAATTTGATGACTTTATGGTTAAATTATAAAATAAGTTAAGTTTTATCCCTTTCAATTAAATCAAAAAATCTTTAATTTTTTCAAAGTTGGTACTTTGGGCACTTTTCCATATTTCTATATTGAAATTTTAGGGCTCTTAAAACTATACATTCTTTTATAAAATTGATTATTGGATATTGCAATTATGATTTTATTGTTACAATTCCAACATCTAATTTTATTAAAACTTGCACCTGGTGATTTAATTGAATATTTCAACTTAGGCACACTACTGAAATAATGATTTTTTAAATTAAACATAATTAGGGATATCTCTATTAAATTTGGCCTTTTGTTTTACCTCTTTGAATATTCAATAGCAATCTTTATTGATAAAGTTTGGTAATCTTGATCAAATTCATCTTTTTAGCCAAGTTAGCTTGACATATCACACTTTATATTATATGTTTTTAGTTAATAGATTTCTTTTTACGATTTTAAGAAGGGGAGAAATTTTGGTGATATTAGATTTAGGGGGACTAATACTGTTTAAAAAGAGTGACTAATTTATCATTTTTTTTAATTTCTTACACTTTATATGATATACTTGAGTAAATTTATGTTATCTTCATTTATGGATCTTTTTTTGAATTTGAACATATCTTTTGTTCTTGATATTGAATTATGCGCTTCATATTGAATTATGTCTTATTCATGGATTATGGGGGAGCTAATCACTATTTTGATATTTATTGCGTGCTTCATTTTATTATTGTTGTTCTCTAATATCACAAGTATTTTTCCATCATCAAAAAGCGGGAAATTGTTGAACTAAAGGAGGTTTCAATTAAAATTTTGATGATAATAAAACAAAATCACTACTATTGTGCTTATTGTTTTGATGAAAAGAAATATTAGAACAAATGAAGTCATAAACTCAAGAAGATAGTGCATAAAGTTGAATAAGAAAAGTTGAAGTTTACAATTGATAAAATGAAGTTCAAAACAATAACAAAAGAAGATCAAGGCTCATCGAGGTCATTTTACATTTTGTATCATTATTTGTAATCTCGTTTTATAAATTTGATGATCCAAAAGGTTTATTATACATAAACATTTCATTTAACTTCATTATATGTGTCTTTTATTCATTTATAGGTGTTGAAGCTTTTAATTTTTATACAAAATCCTCTTTATATTTAAAATAATATACAAAAATATTTGGGAGGATTTTAATTTATGTTTACATTAATAAAATTAAGTTTGAGCATTTGAATGTGTTAAATTATGTTTTGGTATAATTGGTCGATCTATATAGGTTATTGGTCGACCAATATAGGTTAAAGTTGTTAAATTTGATGTATCGAGAGTTGGTATCAAGATTGGTTAATGTATTGGTTGAACAATGTGTCATATTGACCAATATATGTACTAGTTAACCAGTGTTCTAACACCTAGGAATCTAGTGTTGTAAATACATAGTGTACTATATATAGCATTGTAATGGCTAGTTTTTGGTTTCGATGAATATTTTGGGTTCTAAAACACTATAAATATGTATTTACTTATTGATTTTAGCATCAAGAAGGTTTTGGGTATTATATACACACATTTTAAAGAGTTTTTCAGTTGTTTAAGCATTATTATGTCATAATTCTGTGAGTGAGTCATTTTGGAGTTATCAAATAAATAAGTAAGATATTTTTAAGTTATAATACTCTATTGGAGAGTTGAATATTATACTTAAGATTATTTTGATTTGGATTAAGGTTTCTCTTCATCTTAAAGGAAGATTATAAGAAAAGTTTCTCTTTACCGAGAAAAATTATACAAAGGTTGTTCTTCTCCTTAAGAGAAAATTTATAGTGAAATTTGAAGAAGATTCTTAGGAGTGGACATAGACAAGAGATGTTTGTTAAACCACTATAAATCAATTTACATTCTTTCCTCCCTATCCTCTTTAAATTATTGTTCAATTATTTGATTAATTTTTAAGTGATTTTCTCATGTTTATTTATATTGATTGTTGTTAATTGATTACATTAATTAGAAAATTTGTTAAAAATTTTAAAAACCCAATATATCCCTCCCTCTTGGGTGCCATTAAGGAATAACAAAAACTATAGTGGAGTAATCATAAAAATTTTAAAGTCACACAGAAGGGTGATTTACTTTATTAGTACAATGAGGAGTGGGTTACGAAGGTTCTAACGAGTAAGCAGATGAAGAATTATATGAAGGAATTGATAGATCTATAGCAGAAGAAGGTACAATAGGATTAGTGTAAGTTAGACTGAACTACAAGAATTGTTACATGATGAATCTATAAAAGAAATTTTAAGGAACAAAAATAAGGTTGGATCAAAGAAAAACTAACAAGAAGATTCATTGACTTAGAATCTTGAAAGAGTTAAAAATATTTTGTCTTATCATAAGGTCATATAATGAGAGATATGAAGTCCTTGAGATAAAGGATTCTGATGCCTATATCCTTTATGTTTTATAACCAAGTTTCCTATATTCAAAGCAAATGATGTTAGTTGATTTAGATTTAATATATCAATTTAACCTTCTTAGAACTTAGAGAACTATTTCTTCCTAGAAAGTTTTTAAATCTATTAGTGAAAGGAGCAATGTCTTCCTTATTGTTTCAACTAAAGCATGTCTCTTCCCTTTCAGTTAACTCCTTTTTTTGAAGCTTAGAATGCTAAGTTGTTCCTTTTAGGATCTATTCCTTCTTGTTATGTTCCTTTAAGTCTTATTTTGTAGGTGAAAAGAGATCCAATGAACTCCTCCATTAGTAGTATATTTAAGTCTTTTTTTTCTTAAATTGTTGTCACCTTTACTTCCTAAGTCTTTAGAAGAGACCAAAGAAATTTGTTTACTATTTTAAAAATAGTATATATCTTATTTAGGCCTTTAAGAGCACCGATAATGTCAATAAATCTAGTTAACATGCAAAAATTCTTTTATTATGTTTCATTTGAAATAATTCACATTAGTGTATTAACATGCTCACTTTACTCTTATTCATTTGATTTGTTCCCTCATGAGTAATTTCTAAGCATATAAAAACTATTAAATTCATTTATTCCTAATGCACAAAATAAAATGTGAATAACCTTGTTATTTAAGGAAATTAACTTGTTATCCTGAGGATCTCATTCTTCCTTTAGTTTGGAAACTTTTCTATTATCTAATATGTTAATGCAAATGAACGGGCCATTATAAACAATTTTCTATTAGTCACTTTCAGACATCAAGAAGAATGTACATATTCTATAAGGATAATCAATTATATCAAAAAAGGAGCCCTACTAATATTTTTGCCCTCCTATGTAAAGATGTAGATGCACATAGATATACCATGAAGATCTTTTTCTAAAAAGTTTTGTTTGAAATAACAATAAAGGATTCATTCTAATACCACTTGTTGGTCTCTAATGGCATATAAAAGGAAATGAATTAAGTGTTTATGAATTTAAACAACTTTTACTACAATGAAGCTTAATTGATTTCAAATTGAATGATGATATGAAATGACAATTTAATTATGGTTAAATTCATAGGAATCCTTGTGTTTTGAAAAACTATCAAAGTGCCCCCTAAATTTAAAAAACTATCAACCACCCTTATAGTTTTAATAACTTTATGTGAGATCATTTCTATATCCCATATAATATTGTGTAAAACAAAAAAGAGAGTGAAGTAGAATAAAATGAAGAATAGGAGGAATGTCAAGGGCAAAGGATTCGTACAAACCCTAGCTAATTGAAACTTTTGTGAGAAGAAATCATCATGTATAGAGATTAAAAGGTGAAATTACATTATAGAAGTTGAATTATTTCCCCAGTACCATCAATCCCCAATATATCTCAATTTTTAGCAGTGATAAGGTTGAAGTATTTTGAATTTGTGCAATTAAGATTAGAGATTTCAGTTTGGGAACTCTTTAATTACGAAGTGAATTATGGATTCTTCAATCTTGATAGGGATTTTAATTGTTGGTTTCCCTTCATTTTCTACTTACAAAGTGAACAGGTAGCATGATTATTTTCCCTTTAGTTTGGGGAATCTTCAATTATGAAGTGAATAAATTGCTGATTGTTACTGTATATATGTTGATTCTTCACTTTTATCGTTTCCAGTCATTGTTGTATATATGTTATTATTGTACTCATATGTTCAGTAATGTATGCTTTGTTTAGTGGTGTACATATTGCTCGTTTGCTGAAACTCATATGTTCAGTGGTGTATACATGAATGTTTAAAGGTGTATACTTTGTTCATTGCTAGTGTGTACTTTGTTCATTGCTGAGACTCATATGCTCACTTGTGAATACTGTATGTATTGCACTCTGATTTCATATAGAAGATGAACCTTTTTTTTAATCTCTTACATATATCATAATCAAACTAAAACATGAAAGGGAATGTATTGATTTGTTAAATGCTCATCTGCAGAGTAAAAGCTTATAGGATTTTTAGGACTTGTCAACAATCCAGAAACATTTAAATGGAGATGCACCTGACCCTGTCATGGCCATGCTTCCCATGTCAATGTGAAAAATAAAGATACATTCCTAGGACAATAGTCTCCGATAAGGATAAGATATGGAAGGCCATTAAAGATGGTGCGCTTGTATAGAACGATGTACGGAATTCGTACACTTCAACATCCCATTCAGGGAGATATGCATATATGCATAATCTGCATCAGGCGAACATCCAATGAGACAGGCAGAACCCAAATAAAAAACCTGCAATCCAATTCTTCTTCAACAACTTGTAATTAAGCTATCAGTGCACATTCATACAGCAGAAATACAACTACTGTCGTAGTCCATCCAAGCGCCAGCGGCAGTCAAACTCATATTTCACCTCCAACAGAATTTGGTCGTTAGCTCTTGCTTTAGAGGTATTGTTCCTGCAACAATTCTCATACACTTGCAGCTGCAGCACCTTGACATACAATGGACTATTGACCATAGCAAGCAAATCTAATGTCACTCGTACAGGTTTATTGCTTCGAGCTATCAGGTTGGAGAACACTGTCTTGCGTTTCAAGGTAAGGTCTAATGAAAGTCCTCCGCCACCAGACCTCAAAAGCTTTCTGAAGATTTGGGCAGTTATCACCAGATTTGAGAAAAGTACTCAGCCAATTCAGCATCATACTTTGCTGGTTCTCTAAAGGTAAAGTGAGGATTGTCCTCCCAATACCTTCCTCCACTACCTTCCTGTCAAATGACCTGCACCCATGTTGTAACCAACTGTAATCATTGATCAATGGCTGCAACCAAGTCTGCAAAAGCAAATGTCGAGTGTCCTTAGATGGCAGCACCTCCCCTCGTCCAATACCAACAAATAACCTCGCAGTAATGCAACTAACATGGTATCGAGACGCTATGGGCAGCTTTTCATGTAAGACTGCTAACTCTTGCTGTCTAGCCCACACCAAAGCAAATTCATCTGCTGCTTGCCTGTCACATAAAATCTCAAGCAACCAGGAGAGGTTATCTGCATCAAGAGCTATTTGCTTCATCACAGGTTCCTTGATCTCAATAGGTTTATCAGCAAACTCAGGTTCAGTAGCTTGCTGAAACAGAGATAACAATGAATTCAAGCAAATTCTGCATGATTTATATATGGTTTCACTATGGATATCAGCTGAACCCACATAACTTGGAAGACTGTTATTCTCCCGAAGGAGTTTCAGCACCACAGATTTCATTTCCCGCCGTCCTCTCTCCTCATTGCTTTTGAGCACAAGGTCGATTATATCAGAAAGTGTATTGTTTGGTGGATTAGCAGTACCAGAAGATACTCTTTTCAGAACTGGTGTTACACCAATACTTTCATTCTGTAGGCGAAGGACTGAAGATACCACCTTCTCTTCCTCTTCTTCCCCAACCCATGGCACTGCTTCCAAATACTCTAAACATGACTTAGTGCAGGACTCAAAGCCGAGAACTTCAGCAACCTGAGGAAAATTCCATTTTTGGACTTCATAAGAGAAATAATTCCTTCCCTTTTACTGTTAAGAATTCTAGAGAAAAAAGAAAGATAAAAGATGCAAGCAGATCTCAAGCATGCTTAGGGAGGGCCTAAGTCTAAACTGCTAGACAAACTAGGCAATCATATTTTCCATCATATGGAAAAACTAAGCATAGCACATGGATAAGGATGTTGCGGTCTTTCTTACAATTCTCTAAATTCAAAATTCACAAGGCATACCAGTATATCAACCCTCGGACACAAACACTTCAATAATGTGGTAATTGGCATGCAATTCTTCAACTTCTAACACCAAGCACTGGATGTACATGACACATACAATTATACACACCCATTGGAAATGATTAGACAACAATATCGGAATCAACACTTGTACTACATAGTCGTCGAGCAACCACTAATAATGTGAAAAAGAAATCATGTTTAGAAATAGCATCATCCACCTATAAAGAAAAAGACAACAATCGCATGTATAACTACTCATGACTCTGTTGCCAATGCCCTAACCTAAATTGACCACTTTGCACTACAACTATTCCATAATCAGGTTTTGAGCATACATTATACGTCAAGATGTTGGCTTACAGAACAGGGATCAATTAAGACAGGCAGATTAGAAATGTGTCATTATGCGATGCCAGTAGGCCAATTTCCCAACAACTCAAGTTTTCCTGATAGTGTCCAAATTGCACAGCCTTATGAATTATTTGATACAGGACAGTCATTCAACAATAAAGGAATAAAACATTAGAAGACACTGAATGATGTCCATTTCAGTTGAAATATCACAAAGAAGGTAAAAGAGTAATGGTTGAAATGGAAGAAAGGATTAAGCATTGCAAGAACATATAGAATTTCTCACACTGTACAAAGGATAGAGGAAAATCAGTAACAATTACAAAAACAGTATTATCTGCTACTGGGTGAAAATTAATTGAATCAACTAGTACCAACCTGCATAACGTGAGAAGAGGTTCTTCAAATATAAGAAAAGGCTAACAAGTGTATGTCAACACATATCTATCATTTAGGCATAAACATTAACCTAAAACTGATGGCACAAAAAGGACATTCATCTTCTATTACATATATTTCCGCAGGGTGACAGACCAAACATCTCAGCCCCAAAAACTCAGTCAATGCATTCCCTTACTTGGGTTGACCTTATTTATGTCAAGGTTTCCTACATCTTTCGTCCACAACATGCAGGTCAGGGTGAGAACTGAGACCGGAAAAGGTTCCATCGTGATTGGTTTTATGGCCAGGTTCTAGGTTCTGTTTAATCAGTACACAGTCCATTTGCAAGTGAAATACCTGCTCTATGTTTATTCATAGACATGCCTCAAATAGAAATGAGCAAGGATACATGAAGACTCTTTCATCCATCATCTCCAAGCGTTAACCAAATAATATGGGTCGAACTTGAAGTATTCTTAAAATGTTTTAAGATGTAACCACAAAAAGAGATCTAGAAGAATTTGAATGAAGTCACCAACCCTACCCCTCACTGGAATGATAGAACGCAATATACTTGTCTTAATACTTGTCCTTAAACAATCTCTAGATGTCCCTCTCAGGTGATTTCAACAAGTAGAATATCAAATGAACCGTTAAAATTGCTTTTGATGCACCTAAACAGACTAAGCTTTTTCCTTCTATTCCTCCATTATTAGAGATAAATAACTCAACTCACCCACTAAGACTTTTTAACCACACGGGTTGCTTGGGGATACGAAAGCCCTAAAGAGTAAGTAAATAAATACTCAACTACTTGGCAAGAGAGAATTAATAAATGCATATTGTTAATTAACAGGTAGTCATAAATCTCCAATGGACAACAGTTAAAAACATAATTTGTACAGAAAACATCTATGACTGAAGAAGGAATCTATTCAACTGCAGATTACCTTGAGAATTCGAAGCACGCGAGAGACATTTTGCTTGATTAACCGCTGCTTCATATCTTTACAATACATCAACCCCACAGTTTCAACATATATCTCAACATCCTCGCAATCATCAATCTCAAGACAGGAAAGAGTAGACTCTTCTTCTGAAAGCTTATTAGCAAAAAGGTGGCTGTTCTCCACTAAGACATTCTTGTGAACACTCAACTTCACACAAAATCCCTGCTTTCCGAGTAAGACCACTTTCATATCACTGGTTCCAGGTTCTCCATACTCGATTGCAACCTTCCTTGGCAGACTCTCTATTTTAGGCCTTGGTGTTCTCTCATTAGTAACTGAACCATTAATAGTAGGTTTACCTGAGCCACGATTTGTTTGCTCCTGACAAACAACTTCGGAACGTATTGATGTAGGCGGGGCCTTTCTGTCACTAAATGGGGTTTGTTTCTTCTGCACAGTAGTTTTCGGTGGAGGTGAGGAAGGTTTGGCTTTGTTTAGAGGATTGTGACTTTTAGTGGTCTTCTGAAAGCCAACGGGAGAGGGACAACACCAAAAACCTTCTGGGGTCACGGCAATTGGAACATTTCTAATCTTAGTTTGGCCTTGTTCTACCCTTGTAAGTCTAATTTCAGCCATATTCGATACGAATTAGCAACAATTGAGATCAACACATGGTGATTTCTAATGTGGAAATAAGGCTTTCAACAAGAAGCTGGTTTTTCTCCACTGTATGAGCAAAAACAATTCTTAGCAGAAACCGGTCATTATCAGCTTGTCCAAGGTACACTTCTTTGCAAAACTTTTAACCAAAATAAGGAGAGGAAAATGAAGCAGAAGAAATTGACCCCGAAACTCAACAAACCCAAACTTGTAGTCTCATGAGAACTACTTATAAGGAAACAGTCCAAATTTAGAACTGTAACTGAAGTTGGTAGAAGTCAAGAAGAAATTCCAAAACTACAATTAGAAAGGAAAGAAAATTTATCTTGTTTATCGAATGAAGCAATTATCTTATGCATGACAACACATTTCTCTGAGAACTTCTTCCTTAAATCCCTCCCAAAACTACTTACACAGATCAAACTCGTAGAATAAAACTCATGAAACGCTCACTTGAGAAGCAACCTCAAAGTTAGCAACTTTGAAACTCCAGAAACACTAAGAACTTACATAAGGAGTGAGGAATTTAAGGGACCATGCCCGTCTCTTTATTCTTATTCTCGAAGTTCCATGAGAACATAGAATGATTGAAAGCGAGGTCCAGTGTCAAGCATTAACGGAACCAGTGAACAGGAGCTTGCGGGAGAAGAAATAATGATTGTGAAGTCTCTTTTTAACTGGAAAAGAAAACCCCAACATGGCCAACACAAACAGAGAGACCTACAACCTTATTAAAGTAAAAGGGAAAGCAAAAGAAGTGATGGGCCCGAGGGTTGGTGTCAAGCTTTGGTTTTGATGATTGCAAGTGATGTGGGTCACAAGTTTTGCATTGCATGTCTTCAGCTCTCTCTGTGGAAATATTCTGCCTGTCTAAATAGTAGTTTCAGCGCAATCAAACACGCCCATCTCTCGTCATCTCATTCCATTTTTTTTCATCTCATTCCATTTTTTTTCTCCGCTCATTAATTCAATGACATTTTCTAATTGTCCCTATGCCACGTTGCATTCTGGGCCGTTGTTGGATTTTCTCGACCAAAGTGATCGTCGTGGGTGTTACCATGTTAGTGCTCGAATTGACTGGACTACCCTCATGGCATCGGCACCTCATGGTAGAGACCATAAGTGCTAGGATTCAAGTCTTGTAGATAGGCAATTCAGGAGATATCAGATGGATAACAATATAGATAAGT
>JANZLC010000202.1:6496883-6509954 GCA_026413385.1 Erythroxylum gracilipes | reverse complement strand
AGACCATAAGTGCTAGGATTCAAGTCTTGTAGATAGGCAATTCAGGAGATATCAGATGGATAACAATATAGATAAGTTTGGAGATTAGTGAAAACGACGGAGGTGAAGTACATTTCTGGTTTGTGCTGCAGTAGACCACAGTTTTTTTTTTTTTTTTGGTTTACTCATTTAATTCGGCTTCATGCAACTTGAGTTATTAATGTCTGCTTAGACAATCTCTCCCTTTTACCTAGTTTTTGTTCCTTTCAGTTTGTTTCAATGGAGAATGCGAAAGCTATATAAGTTTGTGTTCAGGAGATGTGGAGGACTATAGAATCACAGTAGGTGGAGTTTCTAACAACTAAATGAAATCTATGGAGGATTCTGTATCTTTCTTTTATAATATGTATATATATATATATATATATACATACACACACATTTATATATATATATATATATAGAGCGAGAGAGAGAGTAATGGTTTTTGGGGTTTAAAGCTTGTATCCTTTTCACCGGCTCACAAGAAAGCTTGCATCTCTTCAAACAACTTTCTTCAAATATACCTTTGTAGACTTTGATGAAAGAATTTAAACTTACCACTTAATGAAATTGGAATCTGTAGAAGTGTTGAAAAAGGGGCCTTTACTTGGAATAAGTCTTCTTACTCATGAGTATTTTTGCCAATTTCATCAATGCTGTATTGGGTAAAGTGAGTCTAACTGAACTCTTGATTTTGAGTAGTTCGTCCATGGTCCAGTCCTTTTGAGAAAAGAAAGTAAGAACAGCGTCTGCATGATTCAAGTTGAATCCAGCAGTTTTTCCTTTTCTTCCTTTTTGTTCCTTGTTAAGTTGCTATTTGCTTTACAGAAAGCAGAAGAAAACATTATTTTCAAGTGGCACGGCTTTACAGAATAAAGAATAGGTAAGGTGACCAATGACCATACCAAATGATGAACAACAATTCTGAAATGGTTTTGATCATTTGATGGCGTCTCCTCTCTCTCTCTCTATCTCTGAAGTTTCTTTTGCATTATTTAAAGCCGTGGAACTTGTCAACTGGCTTTTGTAGTAGGGCAATCATAGAACTTGCAGATGATGATGACGATGATATAATGGAGAACGATGATATAATGGAGAAAAAGGATTCACGTTTTCATCGTCAATGGCACCAGAAATTGAAAAGGGATAGACACCCTCGAAAGAATTGGAACGTGTCTCTGCTGGAAACTTGGCCCACCATAGATGCCAATACCATACCACTCTTCATGTGGTTCGTTTGGGACTTCGTGTGTCAATTTATGCTCCTAGTAATCACTCTCTCACACGTGCTTGCTTAACCTTGTAATCAAGTGGTTTAATTTAACCTAGGAACATGGCAGGCATGCTGATTAATCATATCGGAATCAATCTCATGATGATATGACCCACTGGCACTTGGTAAATTATCACCATGAACTTCAACTTGATTAAGAAGCCAACTAACCTTAGTTCAAATGACACATTAAGATTCAAGTTTGAGATCATTGCAGTGTCGTGAAAAGAAAGATCAAAAACAGTAAACTCAATTTTTCTGCAGCGCTAGATTAAATCCTTTTAGCAGTGAATGTTTCCTAGTCAATACATGATAAAATGAATTGTTTCACGTAGATCAGATGCCAGAATCTATATGCACAGAATTTGTCAAGATAATTTATGGTCTTTTAAGAATGGAATTGATCTCAACAACAGAAAACTAACAACTTCTGGAGACTCTGTCAAGATAAGGTTTCTCTGTATCTTTTTCCTTTTCAGTTCCTTTTGACTTGGGATTGCTTTTGCCAGAAGTGAAAGACTCCTGGTAAATATCAGAGACAGGGAAACTCATCCGCGAGCTGAACAGCAGCAAAGACAGAATAATGTTTTGGCTTACAAGAAGTAGAAGTGTCAAACCCGATCGACAAGTGTCACAATGTTTTGGACAATGCCTGAAACTTCCCTGCCATGCCCGTGTATTATTGTTCCTTGCTTGTCCAACGCCTGATCACATGTGACTGTGGTCCCTCTCCATGTTGCTTACCAGTTAGTTATCAACTTTCCCATGTTAGTTTTTTGGTGCAAGCTTCCCAATTTTCACCTCCTTTGGATGCATAATAGACAGTAGTTTCCAATTGGTCTTTGTTTAATCTCTTCGTCTACAATGGGCCTGGTTGTCCTTGGTAGACCAACTTGATCAAGTTTTGATCCGTCATGGATTTAATTATATAAAAGTATATAAGATTTGACCGTCTTAGTACATAGAATCTCCTTCCCTGGAGAAATCGTTTTCTATGCCCAACTTCTGAAAGAGGATAACATGGCAACGTCTCCATCTACAAAGCTCTTCCCTCTTTGTTCTATACTGATGGCTGCTCTTTTTGCTTATTCTGCATCTGTCCAGTTAAATGACCCTGGTAAAATTTTCTAACTTTTTTTTTTTAATCGTTTAGAGGTGTTCAAGATTATTAAAAGTTCAATATCCAATCCGTTTTTCTTTGCTTTATTGTTCTTGGTGGTTCAGATTGGTACTTTTGGTTTCCTTTGTATGCCTGTGGTGTCGTCGTGAATCTTATGAACTGCAAAGTCTCCTGCACGCAAATCAGGAGGACTGCTCTAGTGACACTATGGCTTGGCATATTCTTGTTTTTGAAGGCTGTATTCGAAGGTTTTATGAGTAGTAGATCAGGGTTTTGGTCGTTGGATCTTAGTAAGAGAGTTGTGAGAGAGAAAACAGGAAGTGGGTTGGTGATTGCTTCAATGGTTTTGCATTTGTTAGCATTACACGAGACAATACATGTCATGCCAAGGAAAAACAAGGAACTCCGGTCCTACTCCTACATCAGTTACGGTGAGACTATTTTCCAACTGCTTTTGACAGTTTATTTTTGTTAATGATCAGTGGATTAATGAATGTTGCAGGAATGGCGATTCTTGCGTGCTTCAGTTTTGGACTTCCCTTCTTTGTAATAATGCATGGCGGGCTGAAGTTTGACCATAACGAATGATAGGACCTCAATTGCTGTTACAATCTTAAGAACATGACAGATTTTTTGACTTCTTGTTTGAAAGAGTTGCCTTCTGTAAGCAAGCCTTTCAGGAAATAGTATTTTTCTTCTTCAGGAAATAAAGAAATTCACTAGAGGCATAGTTCGTTTGTAATGATCTAGCAGCCAAATATTACTTCATACCTTTCCAGCATCTAACCTCTCCCAGTGTAAACGACCTTCGTTGAGACATTACCTCATACCTCGACTTATCAAGTAAAAAGCCATAGTTCCCTGCACGACCACCTCTCACGCCAGGCCATGGCTTGAAAAAACCACAGAATCGATGGGCATCCCAGAAAATGAGCTTATTTCTCTTTCAGTGTTTCAGTCATTATCCACGATTTTATGATAATATCACTAACTTCTCGATTGGATTTCTGTTTTAAAGTTTACTTCCCGCCTTCTGTACCAAGTTAGCAAGTAAAACTGAAGAAAATTCAATCATGCAAGCCATAATTGAGTAATGTGCAGGTAAGAAAGAAGTTTCTATAACTGACTACTAATCTTAGATGAAAGAACTTAGAACGATGAGTACCTACAAGCAGTTAGCACCAAAAATTCTTCTACACTCCATGCTAAGCTACGAAGGCAGCAGTATTAATCACAGGAAAAAAAAAAAAGAAATGCAAATCATCTTTGAGAACGCACATAAATTAATAAGAATAGATACAAGCTACTTGCTGGGCCAACTAAAGATTTCATCCCAAAATTGACCTGAGCTGAAAAGATGTTTCACTTTCCAGGGATCCCATTGTAGTGTCTCTGTTGAAATTTTGATGCTACATGTGATTTGATCAGCAGACAAATTTAACCATAAGACTCCAGGATCGTTTCAACCTTATTCAACACGTGGGTGTATTCAGCATGAGATCTTTCAAAGCTTTTATTAGCAGAAAACACCACACAGGCACAATTTATTTTGAAAATTAGTACAGGCGGCCCCGACATTTGGAAGCTCCACAATGGCAAGGATATCCTTCTCCAGGTAGTAGCTCATACCGATAATTGTATGTCAGTTCTTCACCACAAGCTATCTGCTCAGAACATAGTTTGAGTAATAAATAGAATAACAAGAATAGCTACTGAGGCCCATTAACTTCTTTTGAAATAAGATCTAACCAATCAGTTGTAAGGTACAAAACCTCCCATTAGAAAGAGAATGTATTCCCCGAGCAAATGTGCATCCCTGAACCCAACAATAATACCGATACTTGCATGCTACATTACGATATGAGAAGCATATAGAAGTCTTGCTAATACCAATCCCATTCATTAAAAAGAATGACATAAAAGAAGATTGGGTAGAATTTGCTTACATCTCGACTTGCATAAAGACCAATATGAGCACCCATTGAGTCCATGCTGTCCACAAGAACTTGGCGATTGACAAGATTTGGCATGCAGCTGCAATAAAAACACGTCATGAGGGGTATCAGAAGCCACCTGCTACTGTTTTGATTAATTCACAAGATTGGCCCTGCAAGCAGGAATCCAAACATTCAAACTCGTGACACACTCTACCTAGTAAATTCTTTCCTACCTGTGATTGATGAACCTTGATACATTCCCATATTTTGTAGCGTCAATAACATAGGGGGCCTGTCCTTCAATCAATCTGCTCATATCATCAGTATGAGCATCAACATTATAAATATAGCTGCAGCCTTCCTTCCCGTACCTGGAAGCCCAAGAAAGAACATTCATAAGATATGCACAGAAAGCATAAGCTGAAAAGATTGCATAAAGTCTCTAACCTGTCATGCCGCTTTTCTGCCTCCTGCTCCTCCAAAACCTCCCCAATGTACTCGCATATAAACGTGCCACGTAGGATTGGTTCACCTGCCCTGACTGCCCAACCCTGACATCAACAAGTAGAGACGTCATACAAGGCAAAACAAAAAATTAGAAAAATGGAACCATACCTTGTTTTCTGTCTTGAAAACTTCCAACTTTACACGTATGCCATTTTGCAAGACCCTGTTGGGGCAGGATTTATTGCAGCCACACAATCGATTGCACTCATAAACAAGGTAACCCTCCTACATATTTCCAAGAAATCTCATAAAAAGTTAGTCTCAACAAGAAAACAGAAGGCAGATATGCATTTATGCTTCTAACATGATGTTATATAAATGAAAATTGCAGCAGGAAATGTAAATTCTGGCTGTTGGGCTATCTTCCAAAAAGTAGGGAGTAGGAAAGAAGTAACTGCTGATAATCATCCAATAAAGATATTAAAAAGGTTCCAATGTTGGCTAAATCTAAGCATTATCAATAGATGTATGCCCCCTCTTCAAACTGATTTTCATCCACATATATACAATTTGCTGCACAGCGAGTGCAGAGCATGAATGATATAATATATCATTTTCCATAACAGATTTAAGAAAAAAGCACAAGTCCATAAACATTGTGCTAAAAGGTCATGTAATCAAAGAATAGGATCAATTAGTGTCCCACTTGTACTCATGTAGAGGAGCTTGGCAACAACTAATAAGAGTAAATTACTCCACACACAATTTTGAGACAATATTCATAAAAGAAGAGGTTGGCATTACCTCCAAAATAATTCGCCCTTTATCATCATAAGGGAACTTGCGATTCATGGATTTCCCATTTATGTCTTTTGCATCTTCGTAGTCATTCTCAAAGAGGTAAACATGATCACATGTTTCCGCACAGCATATCGTATGTTGACAGGAACAACCCAAGTTCAAACTCTGCACCAAGGAGAAACAAAAACAGGAACACCTTAAGAACAAATAATTGAGAAGCAATGTGCATAAGCATGCTCATTTGGTAGGGAGGTCAATTCAAGATCACAACCCTGATGGTGAGAAGCAGAACGAACAAGTCCATTGTGCATACAAAGGTCACAATCAAACTCAAAAGACATTGACAAGGTTCAGCTTACCACCAATAAAAGATTACCTCGATATCTATGCCATGGAGTTGATCAAGCAATGGCCTTGTGACATAGGTAAACATTTCCCAAGGCATCCGGCATTTAGGATTTTCATCAGCCGAAACATTCATGGAAGGATGACAGGAATCAACTATATCTTCATCCATCACACAGGTGACTGGTATTGGTTCTTTTCCAAAGCTAATATCATCACATAATACAGTGGCCTTTTGCTTAGGCCTCCCTCTAAGATCATGCAAATCAATGACATAGTGACACTCATCCATGGACCATTCATTATCCTTGTGGACAGTCATATCTCCCAATTCTTTCTGCACAAACCCATTCAGAAATGGCATTATGGGTGACAACAGTCCTGGGTCCTTAAAGCTCTTGCAACCTCTTGGACAGATAAAACCCTCTTGATGCCATTGCACTCGAATATTATGCTCACTGCAAAGTTTGGCTGCCTTGAGATACAAACTCTCTGGCAATACTCCATATTTACCCTCCAACGATGCTTTCAGGCTCACCTTACAGCAAACAGAGCGAGCAATAACCAAAATGTCGTGGTTATTTGGTCGAGCTTTGCTTTTCTGGACTTCAGAAAACAGTATCTTCGCAACTGCTGTACATTGTGGTTCTGCCAGCCTACCAAGAGTCCCAAACTCAGTTACTTGAGGCTGTATACTTAAATCTCCGATATCAAGTGACTTTGATGGTCGAATGGGTTTTTTCATACCAACACCTCCCCTGTTCCTCATCCTATATGTTGCTGCTCCCAGACCTTTCTTAAACCTAGGGCGGGTAAGTCTTCCAGATTTTAGTTTGTAAGAATAATAATGGATGCCCTTCTTTTGGGGACGGGAACTTGATAGATTTGGTCCCATATGAGCAGCCTGATGGTGGCGGCCAAGATCAGGCAACAAGTCAAATTTCAACCCACAAAACCTGCAAACAAACTTCCGAATACCACCTAAATGCTCGGTGTTATTATCCATAGAAGTTACATTGCTCTGCTCAACTTTTGGTACAGAATTTTCTTTCTCCTGAATTATTGGCACATTGGGATGCTGAGCAGTCTTTGACAGCCTCAGCTCCATTGGATGGACTGAGAATACATGCAGCCATAACTGCTCAATATTCCCAAAATGGCTGTGACAAGGAATGCACTGAAGCAGCATGCACTGTTCAACAAATTGCACGTGGTGTCTCTCCTGGACATGGGTTTCCAGACCTTTCTTGTTTGTAAAAGAGTCCAGGCATATGGCACAAGCATGACCCCGGAATAGCCACTGTGCTTCTTTTTTATGGATGTCCATCCAGTGACTGCTAAGATCCTGATCATTCAAAAACCCCTTTGAGCATATTTTGCACTTGATAGAGGTTTCATCATCATGACTTGCATTACCAGTCAACGGAATATTTATAGATTCAGGCATTTCAGAGGAGGAAATATGTACATCATCAGCAGCACTAAAACCCCATATTCTCATGAGTCTATCTTTCTCAGTGTAAACTAATTTTAACAATAATTCTCCTACAGAAGAATCTTTTAAAGCTTCAGTCAGGGCCCACTGCAGTTGAACATCCATGGGGACAGGGTTCCTTAGAGATAAAATACTTTTGAATAGCTTGTAGAAAAGCTCACATGCTTGATGTAAATGCATTTTCTGCTGCACTGAGGAACAATACTTCAAAAGATCTAAAAACACTTCTTTTGATATGATCCTACTTTTACCATTTCTCGCCCGCTTAAGCCAACTTGGAATGTGTTTCTCACAGTAGATTGAATAGCGCTTTGGACTTTCATTACAAGGACCACTACCATCAATGGGGCTTGAACCAATGCAGTTATGCACTTCTGTGCTCTTGTAATCCTGGCTAGGATATTCAAGCTTCGCAACTAAGCTGTTTCTTCCATTGACAGCATCCACATTATCCATAATTAGGAGAGGCTCCACTTGAAGGGGACTTTCAACTTCTCCAGCCACAACTACATCTTTGGAATGTGAGGATTCAAAACTGGGATTTATCTCTTCATGCTTTCTCTTAAGATTAATTTCTGGTGAACTCAAAATCTCTTTTGCTTCAGTTCGGGGTCTGTGTTTCTTACAGAACAAGGAACCTGGAAGAGACCGATGCTTACATCGGGTGCCTAGAACAGTTGTACCTTCACACAATGGAGTATGAACTGGAGGACTTGCCTCTACTTTAGTGGAGCTTCCAGTAAAACGAGAGGCCAAATGCACACAACAGTACACATCACCATCATTTGCCCACCTTACACACTGTCTCCCTTTCGACTCGATGAAAGCTGTGCACTGGCGATTCTTATTTCCATAATCTATGTTTTTGTTAGCGACAGTCCCATTTACAGGTGTCATTTCTACATGTTTGGGCTGCATCAGCTCAGTACCGCCAGCTTCAACTACAATTTCATCCCATCTTTCAGCCACACTGCAAGGTGACTCTGCAGGTGCAGTTTCCAACCTAGAACCTACCTCTGTGGATAGCTTTGACACTAAGGTGGAAGCATTTATACTGTCTCGATTATTGAAGAATTCAGAGTCAATTTCAACTGTCATTGACTGGAGTGTATTGCTTGTTTCCACCTGGGAAGAATGTGGCTCAGCTCGACGTACTTCTAGCTTGGGCCTCTTCATACTAACTTGCAAACTCGGTGTTGAGGGACTATCACAATTCCTATGCTCCATATCGTCGCCACTAGATATTGGAGATGTTGAAAACCATTTCATAACTTCATGCTTCCAGGTTTTCCACTCGGAAGTAAATGTTGGCTGACCTGGTGCATCCCTGAGAGAGTTGATGTCATTCCAACGGATAGAATCAAACAATTCCTGCATCCAAGAGAGAAAACATAAAACAGCAAAAGGTGAAGAGAAAAGATATAAAGCAGGTAGAAATGCACTGTATCATACTTGATACAAACAAAAAGTGAATGAGCTGAGCAGTAAAGGAGTGCGTTATATCACAAGGTTCTAAGAATAAAAACACCGTAGTACATAGATGTCTGCACAGCTTTAAATGGTTACTTCAAACTGAAAATAAGAACAAATAATGTAGCACAATTAGTTCACCTTACAATGATTGATATTTGAAGGTATTAGATTGCTTAAGGCTGTCCAAGAGAATAAGAAAGCAAGTATGAGATAGTTGCATTAGGTCATTTATGGATTAAATTGATAACAATGTGAAAAACTAAAGATGTTAGCAACACCAGAGATTGACCAGTATTTTATGTTTATGTGTGCTGCAAGCACTTATAATGTAGGAAAGCAATTAAGTTGGCAGTTTAACAAAAATAGAGTGGAAGAGAAAGAAAGAGAGAGATAATCACTTGGTTTTCAGTTGGCATTCTAGAGATACTATCAAGAAGCAAAAAGAGCACATCATGAGGAGCAACAAGAACAAATGTCTCTTCCAGTACTATTGACAGGCCAACACTTAAAGGGTGCCCATATAGCAACCTATAGAATTGGCTTATCCATTTGTCTCTTCCAGTACTATTGACAGGCCAACACGTAAAGGGCGCCCATATAGCAACCTATAGAATTGGCTTATCCATCTTTTTAGTATCTAAGCAATGGCATCACACATTTAATATTGATTCAAAACACATGTGGATCTTATGGAATAAGCATCATAGTAAATGTAAAATCTTTTCACAGAAATGTCAAGCTGGATGACGGTACCCCATGGTATTGAAAAGTTGTTAAAACAAGCAAGGCATAATTTGATACATACCTCCCGTAATAGTTCAATGGATTCAGCACAATTTGCAGTCTGACAATGATGCACCCAAGATTGAAAAGAATTTAGAAGCCAGTCTGAGTTCAGGTAACGCTGTAATATCATCTGTTGAGACAGAAAATAAAACATCACTTTATTACTAACCAAGAGAAATAGTAGAACTTTTCTAATCAAACAAACCTAGGCTAAAATCTCAAAAAGAAATTCAAACTTGGAAAGCAAAGGCAATGTTTGGCATAACCAAAACAAAATTTTCAAGCTGCCCAACCTAAAAGTCCACATGTATAAGGTATCAAATTTTGGCCCTCAAGAAGACAATAGAAAATAGGACATAATACTTCAGCAAAAAGAACACAACCAAGTGAGGGTATACGTAGCACAACTTTGGAAGGGATATGATGTGTATATGGTGACTATATATCTCTCTAATGCACATTGATACAAAAAGTGGCTTCAGCAGTTATTTATCTAAGACAGTTGTAGACTAACAAAGGATTCGGATATGGGAGAGGAACTTGCTTTTACATGTTGTAACTTGCTGTGGCATATATGGAAAATGAGTTGGTGAAAGGTCCTAAATCCTTTTTTCTCAAATTACCATAACAGGAGGAGCTTACCATTTGAAGTTTCAGGAGCATTCTTCCAAGATCAGGATAACCATTACAACGTGAAGCCTCCATAGCAAATTCTTTCCACACCATCACATCACGAGCAGTATCTATCAAAGCCTATTACAAATTTGAGAACCAAAATGAAAATTGTAAGCAAGATCAGAGCATTTAAAGGTCTTTCTCAGTATAGTAAAATCAACCAATCAATAAGCAGATTACCTCCCTATGGAATTGATCAACAATATTCAGCATGCCAACAGCCAGTTTTTGCATTATAAACCGTCGTGGAACACTTAGATCATTAACCATTTTTAGACCAATTTTATGAGTACTATATGCAATAGGCTGTGGAAACTCATTGATTGGTTGAACAAGTTGCATATCTACCCAGGAATAATTCCTAGTGTGGGGAAAAAAAACCACAAAATACTTCTTCCGATCATGAGTTGGCTTTGCTTTCAAAGTTGATAAAGGCCGGTCCTCGCTTGCACATCTAATTCCTGCTTGCCACTTCCCTCTCCACTATAATTGGAAAAGCAAATGAATTAAAACCAGAAGATACTATAATGGATTTTGCCAAGAACAAGCAACAGAGACGAGCCAAGAAGGATTCCAAAAAGGATGAGGTACCACAAGCAAAGAATTAACTAGACACTTAAAAATTGTACACAACACCTTCTAAAATTATGACTATTTTAACGGAATGTGTTAGAAAGCCCTAGCTTGCAAAAGAAAACTATGCATTTATGAAAGCATGTACCTTGACCCATAAAGCAACTGCTTCATCATTTTCAAGCCACTTGGGCTCTGAAAGAGAAGAATCTCCGTCCTTGCAGCTGCTTGGCTCACTTCCAAAAGGATCCACAGTCAAGTGAGAGTTCTCAGAGGTTGCACATGGTTCTATGCAGTAACTATGCATGTTCAAGTTGCCACCATTGAAATCATAAGAATCACACGACAACCTTTGACTCTCTGCCTGACAATCAGAAAATGGAGCTCCAATTTTGTGTCCCTCTGACATGGGCGATTCATCCAAAGTTCCATGTTCCTGTTTAGATCTTTCTGTCTTATCCATGTTCAGTAATAAGCCATCAGCTCTAGCATCAGCAGTCTGAACTTCATTTCTATGTTCAAATCCATTAGATTCACCACTATAAGCAAAAGATGTTCCCGAATTCTCTTGAGCACCATCGGATTCTCCAACATACTGGACACCAGAACAAGGAAGGACTTCCATAATTTATGCTAAAATCTCCAGTCACATGTAATGCATAGAGAATTATTGGCTGGTTTTCATCAAATTTTCCTGTTCAAGTAAAGCTAAATGCATTGGAGGCTGAGAGGAATATAAACAGAAGTCATAGGTCCAAGGAGCTAAATATCTACCAAGAGTGTCCTAAGCAGGCAAAACAAACTGATGGCAATAAAGGGTCTATATGAAGCCCCTATAGAGTAACAATCAAAGCAAGCTATTGTTGAATGATCCATCATAGTGTTGATTTTAATCACCCAACCATTATGACAGCACAATAAATGAAATGCTAAGAGACAAAAAACTAAACAGAAGAAGTAACAAAGTTGCATCTAAAGCTCCAGGCTTTGAGCTCGACAAAGTTACATTTCAAGCTCCAGGCTCTGAGCATAATAGAATAAAAGGACACATCAACCTTATGCAGAAACATCAAACACTTCTATTGTTGAACTACTGTGAAATTAACAAAAAGAACTTGTGACAATCTGTTTCGAAGAAGTTTTTCATTTCCAACAGCCCACATTGTGGCACATTGATTTACATTCACATCAGCATCCTGATATACCATACCCCAGATGAACCTAAACATGCAATCTTGAAGATATAAAATTTGGACAACAAAATAGGTTTCTGCACATTATGTTTAAATGCTCCAAACCTCTTACTTTTCAGGAGAACAAGTGAGCCAATTATTTTACCACTTGTTTAGAAACACAACTATTGAAAGGGAACCAATTATGTTTGACCAAGCCAAAACTATTGCAAGGGAAGAAATAACCACAATTAACGCATATTAGAACTTAGCAATTCAACCATGTATCTCACCTGGGCATCTATCAACAGATATAAGAATTCTTTATTTTTGCATCATCATAATTTCTTTAGTTTTACTTTTAGCATTTCGCAACCATTTTTCCTATTTTCGTTGGTCTCTTTGAAGTTCACCGTTATAACTATGGAACCTCTAAGTCAATAAAACCATAGGTACTTTATAACCAATTTTCTTGATTCTTCATATTCCGTCTTTAAAAAATATCGTCAATGAAATCTCAACTGAAAATTCAAATACTGCTTCATGTGTCCACATTCAGAAAACAAAAAGGTGAATGTTAATAGCATTATTGTTATTGGTAACAGTAATAATGGTAATAATATGCTGAATTAATTGCATATTATAACGTACAAATAAAAGACAGAACCAGTCTGATAAAATGCTGCCACCTTCTGTCTCCTCTGCCCTGCTTTCTCGTGTTGACTACACACCAACGTTGCTCACGTACAGAATGGAGCAAACTGCATATCCGATTTCAATCGAAAGCAACCCACACCAGGCTAAGAAATTGTAGCACCGTATTCAAGGATAATCGTATAAACGACTAATCAAGTGAAAAAATCGACCAGAAAACTGAATGTAACTTAATTACAAGAACTTTTAAGTTTTTAAAGGTCTCACTGTCTATAAATTTGGCAACAGTAACACTACCA
>JANZLC010000202.1:6479800-6496783 GCA_026413385.1 Erythroxylum gracilipes | reverse complement strand
AATGTAACTTAATTACAAGAACTTTTAAGTTTTTAAAGGTCTCACTGTCTATAAATTTGGCAACAGTAACACTACCAAACGGCAAAATAATGCAGCATAATACATAGCAGATGTAACCAAGGAATTAAAACCCAAAAAAAAAGAAGAAGGAAACTTCTTATAAAGATTAACAGGCCAGATCCTAGAAACTACCTTAAGCGAGTTCAGATACCACGAGCTAAAACCCCAATCCACTTGACCCAATACGGGAGCAGCATTACTACGAAATTCCCATGATTAACCTAAGCAAGAATTAGAGGCCTTCAAATTACCTATAAAACCCCTCAACATCATACGTATGTGAAATAGGGGTGAACCAGAGCGTGGGTCCGATCAGGAAAATTAGGAAACACCATAAAGACACAATTTTGATCCATAAATGTCGTAATTATCAATGGGGAGTCCAAATTAAAGGTTGAATCGAAGTGGGGTTGCCCAGTTTTGAGTTGGGGTTGTTTGTCCTTTGTGGGTTTAAAATTTATATTAAGGTTAGCAGCAGGGGAGGTAGCAGCTAGGTCACCAAAAAAAAAAAAAAAGACTGTAAGAGAAACGTATGTGACATTCAACAACATAAGCAACATAGATGGGTGTCTGTCTGTCCCTCTCGTGACTAGTAATAAGTAACACACAGACGATTATGTGACGGAGGAGTAATGGGTAATGTACCTCAAAACAGAAATAGCCTCGCACAGAGATCTCACCACCTTTTGGATTAGATGTGGTTTTTGGTTTTGGTTACAAGATTTAAGAGATGGGCAGGGGGGTGAAGGTGAGAAAATTGACGGGCGTTAGACAATTTTTTTTGGTGGGCATGTGTGATAATTGTGTGTTGAAAAAATTGCTTGGCCAATTTCTGTCAATATTGGCTAGTGACCAGATTTTGTGAAGGGTGAAAGAGGGGGGTTGGGTTGAGTACAGGGTCAGGGAGGGACGAAATCGAAACAGAACAACAAGATTGACAATTGGGCTTATGGCTAGTGCCCCGTGGCCTAAAGAGCTGTTTATTGAAAAAAGGAATTCAACATAGTTACATATGTAGAGAGCTCTAGAGAGAGAAAGGAAGAGTATGGTTGGGGTGGGGTACCGTACGGTTTAGAGTTAGAGGGTATGTATGTATCTGTATGAAGAAGAAAAAGCTGGATTTTCCTTTTTTATAAATCTATGGGAACCAAAAAGCATTAGATGAAAGGAGAGAGAGAATACGGAGTGCGTTTCGTTTCTATCTATACTATCACTCCCACGACGTCGTATGAATCGCTTACGCGTTACACTTTTCTTCTGCCTTAAAAGTCAAAATTGGTTTCATAGAAAACAATGCATATATGCAACTACTCCCTTTTAAAGATGATGAATTGATGCTTAACTTATGGTCTAACACATGTCGGTAATTTATAATTTTCACTTATAATTAATACGTATTTATTATATATTCAAAAAATGATATCATGACTACCAAATTCAATTCTAATTCCTTAATTTTAATCCTAGTCAAATTAGACCGGTCTAATATTAGCAACTTTAAATTAAAGTAACTATTATCTTTATAAAGATATACATTTTTTTATAGATCGATTCATTGTTTTAATATTCTTAAAAAGTTAGTATACTTTATTCAATCTTATATTCGAACTTAATTCGTTAATTTTAATTCAGGTCAAATTGGATCGAGTGAATATTATCAACTTTAAATTAAAGTAACTATTATCTTTAAATAGAGTTGAGATACAATCTTTTTAATAAATCAGCTTATTTTTTATATTTTATAATTTAATATTCTTAATAATTTATTATACTTTATTAAATTGAGACATATGATTTATGTTATTTCTTATTAAAAATTTTGATAAAAATAACATATCATACTTTTATTATTTTTTGTGAGTCATTCAAAAATAGGTTATCTACTAGTTAGAAATAAGGCAATGAATATTAAACCTCCCCAAAGGGTTAGATACCATGTTTTGAGAGAGTTTTAATAGATTATTGTTGTTGTTATTGTTGTTGTTGTTTATATGTGTCATATTTTGAGACATAGCCCTTCCTAATTTAATTTTTTAAAAAATGTTGACATTAAAATTAATAAAGAAATGTTCTTTTAACAAAGTCTAAGACTATCCTTTGAAAAGATTCGATTATAGGCATAGGAAAAGAAATTTAACAAGTAGCTAAACCAGAAAAAGTATGGATGTCTGTGTCCATCTAGTCAATCAATTCAAGCATGGGAAATGGAGAGAGGATGTGGAAATTGTTCCAAAGTTAAACTAAACCCATGCTTATGGAGTATGGACCGCACTGGAAAGTTTTTGTTCAAAGCCTACTTAGCATTGAGTGGGCTTGGATCACTGTCCTGGGTCCAACCATTAAATGCCCACTTGAAATTTCAATCACCGCCTTGCTTAAACCTGCATAGCTCAGGTTTGGTTTTATAATCATAAAGAATTTTAATACTCATTCTATGGAAAATCAATTGTACTTGAGGATTACTGTGTATATAATATTGTCTGTGATATCTATTAGATAAACTCACTTTCACATTCTTCTAAAATATGTTTCTTTCTTTGGAGGAACTTAATTTGAGAATTCAAATTCTCTGTCCAGTTTTATGGTGTCTTATTCTGTCCCATAAATCTCAGTCATTTATTTATGCAGAATCCATATTTATTTATGTAGAGCCCACGCGAAGTCCGCATAAATAAATAGCTAAGATTCATGGAACAGAATAAGATACTATAAAATTAGACATAAGATCTTGTCACTTAATTTAGGGGTGTTAAAGTTGGATTTGGGCTTTTAGATTATGAGCCCAAAATTCCACCAATAATATGGTTGGCAAGTAGTTTCACAAGCAATCTCTTACCTAGATCATTCTTGTGTTGCCTCTATAAACTATCAAACCAATCAGACCTAGATTTGAGTTAAAAAGGTCACAAATCTTTGACAATACAAGAGATAAGATTATATGATAGGGATATATTACCAAATAAACTATAACACCAAGAAACCCTAAATTGAGGCGTTGAAGAAGGGATTCACATAATTGGCCTGTGTTTAAGCTGAGATGCTTTTTAAATGTTCGCAATCTTTAGGTTAGCTTTGAAACCCTTTATTCCCTTAAACCCCTTTTAGGAAAAGAAAAATTAAAGGAGAAAGAAAGACTGGGAAAGAGAGAAAATCTGCCTAAAAAGGGTTGAAGGCCACTTTGGACTTTAGTCTACTTTCTTCCACTAATTGTTTAAAGGCTTCTCATCCCATCAAGCCTTTGAACTTGTAAAACCTTGTAATTTATTTGAAGCAGAGCATAGTTTAGACAACACAAAATTGAAGGTCCTACAACTCCTTGCATGCAATGCCAAAGGGAAGACCAAAGCATTATTAAACTACGATGAATTTTTAGGTTAAACACACACATTTTCAAAAAGTCGTCAGTTTGTAATGCTATGAGCATAGCATAAGATAACTGAGAACCAGTGTTTGACCATACATGATTTTGTAATAAAAAGAATGTATTGATGTTGTTCTGAGTTGACTGTAGAGAAGAATAAAGTAAGGGATAAATGGAAAGCAGCATGCACGCTTTGCTTTGCTTTGCTTTGCTTTGCTTTTCTCCTTGAATGATGGCTGCCACTTTTGCAGTTAGAAGAGGCTAGAGCTAAACTATGCCTGCAGGTTACCCACGGACCATGTTCTTCACCAGCAAAAGTAAATCCTCCAGTTCCTAGAGTTCATCGTTACCAAAGCAATGGCCTCTTAGACGTTGGATCGACTGCAGCATACATAGAGAAAAGGAGTAGATAGGCACGGACTTAAGGACAGCCATATTTTTCTACGACTAATTTTAAGATTATTACATTTCTTCATCTAATACTCAATCATGTATTTCCGATAAGCTTTATTTTTAAAAAGTTAATATGTTATACTCAAAATAATTATCATCATCATCAACACTTAGTTAAAGTACTAGTAAGACGCGAAGTTTGAGGAAGTCTGATTAATACATAACCTTATCCTTACTGAGTAAAAAGGATATTTTCAATAGATAATTCACATGCAATGCATGCTACAAAATTAAAAATGGATGTATAAATATGCCAAACAAAAATAATAAAATAAAATAACTAAGTAAATAAGTCAAATAAACATAAAAATTTAACAAAATAAAGTATAAAAATATGTAAATACAAATAAATAATGAAGATAAACAAAAGTGGCATGAATAATAAAAATAGGTAAAACAATATAAAAGTAACGTAATTACAAAACATTTCAAAGATTAACAATAAAAGGTAAAACAAGAATACATACTATAAAAGACTTGTACGAGAGTAAATTACTCCAGCCAGACCAAATGAAATAAGACCTAACACTCAAAATAAATTATGTAGAAAAAAAGTATTTTCATTCCAATTTTTTAAGCATATATAAAAATTAAAATTATTAAAAAAACAAAAAATTCAACTTGGAAGTACTATGTACTTTATGTCTCTTGTTTGAATCCTTGATTACATTTTTTTTATTTCATTCTTGGATTTTTTTTACTCATGTTTATTCTCAGTTCAAGTCATTATTTAACAACATTCATCTCTTTGTAACCCCATTTACTTCTATCACAACCACGAATTTTTAATTTGAATTTGTCCCTAAAATAATGTCATTTATATATATCTTAAGTTTCATATTTTTTCCTTAAAATGACGCAAATGCGTTTAAAACCTACTAGTGTTGTGACATAATTTATCTTATAATTTTTAAATTGTGTAAATATGTTCAAATGACTTTAATAAAAATAAAGGAGTTTATACATAACTTAATTTAAATATATCATGTCAATTTTTCGATATCATAAATTAATAGAAATACTTGATTAAATTAAAATTTTAAGATACATTTTAATAAAAAAATTTAAAATTAGAGAATTTAAATATTTTAGAAAATAGAGGATAAATAATATGATTGTCCCAGTAACAAATCAATACCCAAAATCTTAAAATAATAACCAATAATTTGTTTCACATATAAATAATTTTTTATCTTGTAATTCTTTTAAAAATGATATTACTCTTGCGCTCTCGGAACGTTATATAAAGATTTGAATGCGCAACCAACTGTCTAATTAGAAGCTAATATGGGGTGCAAAGTTATACAAGTGACAAAAATGTGATACTCTCCTTAACCTTGGATGGTCCTTAACAAGGGAAGTTGGCAAAGATGACGAAAAGAGTTGGTGTGAAAAGGAGACAAATTCAAGGCCTAAAGAGTAATGATTTGTTCATTAAAATAATGCACTCATGATCATCAACCGAGTCTATAGAGCGCGATTTGCATATTCCGGGAGGTAGATCCCACAAGCAAGCCGTTTTGGACCATTTCTAGTAGAGAGAGCAAAAGTGGTGAAGTGGGGACAGCAAAAGATGGAGAGAGATGCCTTTTGCTGGTTATGATTGGCATTGACTCTTTGTCCAAATGTTTTTGGAAAGTTCTCTTTTTTTTATGTCACAGTTGTGGGATTCCAAGCGCCTTCCCTGACCCATCACCAATGCTATTCTATACAACGTAGTTAGCCCTCCTCTTGTAGGTCTCGTCTCTCTCATTTTGCCCACCACCGGTACCATTACCCTATAATTTGATTTCCCTGTCAATCTCTCCATAGCTAAAGGACATGTCTTCTGGATTATGTGAATTTGCCAGCTCTAGGCAATGCTTTGGTTAGTCCCCACTTGTTATGCAGGAATCAGGTGGATGAGGATGGATCAGAGAGGGAAGCATGGATACTGTCATCTTCTTTTATGACAAAGTGAAATTGTCAAGTCTGTCTTCGATGGATGCTTGCAAGAATGATGCGAAACCAAAAATGTTCTGCATATGTTTGAAGTTAAATTAAAAAATTAGTTTAAAAATATACTAATAATCTTTAAAGAAAGTATTTATAACTCGTTCTCTTAACATTGCAAGTTCAATACATCAATCTCTTTATATGTAAACCTCCCTTTTTTTAAAAAATTCAATACATTGAAATAATTTTATAATAAAACAGGTTGGTTTAATACAAAGAAGCAAGTTCAATTCTCCTTCGATTCGAATCTGAGCACTGGAATCTTTCAAGCTTCCATAGAACTTCATGCATCTTTTATAATCATTTCTAATTTGTCCCTTTTGCCTCCTTCCATGCGTGATTCCTTGAAAAATGATAGCCTTGGAACCTGTTTGAAGCTACACTATACTTGATTATTATCTGGTCAGTTCTAATTTGAATCCCCCGTATAAGTTGCCAATGAAATCCACCATTGGAGAGATTAAATAAGAAGGATAGCAGGCATTGTTTTACCATTCAGACAATTGTGGGAAACAAGAGATTTGGCAATATAAAAGACATTATTCTTGATCTAAATATCATAGGGACACATGAAATCTACCTAATCTTGTGTTTATAAACTGACTACATTTCGAGGAAAATCTCAGTGTATTTGGAACTCTGAGTGCGATTTTTATGATTTTAAAAAGGGGGTGTTTTTTTTTCCCCTGTTTTTGGTTCACGATTGAAGAGATTAATTGTTTTTAATCCAAAAATTTGAGCATGTCTGTCAGATTTGTTTGAAAAATGATGCACCTGCTTGAAAAATCGAACCCCTTAAAAACATAATTTTCCTGATGCTCTTACATGTCTGACATTGAAAAATCATCCCTGTATAGAATCATTGAATAAGATAAAACAGAAGTTTCATTTATTTATATATTTGAAATGTAAATTTCAACTCCTGAATCCTGATGGTCCCAGATTAATCTCCAAGGTGAGTCCAAAATATCCATATTCAAACTTTCTTCAGGAATTTATTGTATGGCATGTTTAAGTCTCCATATTTATGTTTGTAAGCCATCCACAAACCAGGCTCTACATACGGTTTTGGATTTGGACATTAATAAGCAGATGGGATTACCACAGGAAGTTTTTGGATTTTGTACAATCTCAACCAGAAAGGACAATCAGAAATAGCAAGTTTTCCGAGGGACAGCCTCTCTCGTCTTTTTATCTTCTTCCACAGTTGTTGCAGCGAGAAAAGATACTTTGTTTTTCTGATGAAACGAACATCACGACAAAAAGGCAAACCTGACCACCTTTGAACACGCACACAGAGTCACCTTTTCTTTTGCATCGAATGGTGGGAAAGGTCAAGACCTCCATATACCATCATATTTTTATTTTGAGGATTCTTTGACAAAGATTAGTCTCTTGTCTACTGAAGGACAATATGGGGTATCCATCTGTCCATGATCTGATTTTTCTCAAAAGAGCCGTGGTTTAGACAATGATATGCCCCACAAAACCTCATTTCATTCCCAGGCATCCAATGTCTACTTTATCCCTCTTATCCTTCGTTCCTTTTTAGGCGAAACTGCTTTTCTTCTTGTAGGCTGAAAACATTTTAGCAACTTACACTTGGACTTTAACTCTTTTTTCTTGGTTAATGCTCGTTAAATGCTTATAATCGTTATATTTGGATGGACTCGCTTTGGAGCAACTTTCGGGCTGTACCTGGAGAAGTGCTCTATAAAGACGTTAACTTTCTTGAGAAGCAAACAAACCCATCAAAGTTTTGGAATTAAAAGTAACTGACAAGCTTGGTATATTGCATGGCTTTGTGCATTGTCCTGCAACTATCAGAATTTGGAGTCTAACGACTTCCTTCACATTTCAAGAAACGTAAAAGACCAACAAGTTTAATTGGACAGTACATTTGAGCCATGACGTTGTAATTACTCAGTATCTCTTTTTAGGGTTAGTCAAACTTTAGCAATCACGTTAGTTGTAGCTGCAAATCTTATTCTTGTTTACGTAGAAGTGGCCTTACTTCACGCTAAAGTCGTGGTTTTTGTCTTCTATGGTCTTATTTAATCTTTAAGCATGTCAATCAGTTCTGGTAAATGAGCCTTTAATGTTTGCGAATGACAGTAAAAAGAAGACTTTTTCTTGTCCTGTGGCACCTGGAATCTTTGTTTAATCTGTAGATTTGTCCAGGCTGGTAATATACAAGCTTAAGTAAAGTCCTGTAATATCAAATCAGGGTTAACGTTGGATTGCAAGTAATTGAGACCTTTTTGACTTTAAGTTTAGGGGTCTGTCAACATGGAAAGTAACATCTTAGCAATCATACAGTGAAAGTTTGGTAAGATGGTCCAACAATTTGTTTTTTCAGATTACAATGATTACATCGAATTAGCATATATTTGTATCTTGACTCCAACAGCAGCAAACTTAATTATACAGATTAGTCTACTGATGAAGAAATGAAAGTTTTTTTAGATTGAAATTTCTTGTGGTTTTCTTTCTATCATTCTGCACTGTTTCTTCTGCATCACAAAAGTGCAAATAAAAGTGAATGTGGATAGCCAAGGTACACAGAGGACAGCATATATTGGATACACGAGTACGAGACAAAGGGTGTAGGGAGGTTCACCAACTCCCACTTGCTCCCCAACAAGAAAAGAGAATATGGAAATATGGGTTCTATCTTGACAGCACTATTATATTATATTTTACTTTCGCTTAACAGTCACAGCCACTATATATAGCTTCCTCTCTTTTTGTCCCTCGGATCCCTCCAGTTGACGGAAATTATCTACCTTTAGACGCTTTGACATTTGGAGGTCCAGACTCGTGCTAACTTTCTTCTTCATTTTAAGCCCACGAGCTGGTTTTCCATTTTTTAATGCAAAAGGTCCTTCTGTTTCTTACAAAAGCCACCTCATTTATGCAGAGTGAGACTCTCTTCAAGGTGAAGGTTCACCGGTCAAAAGCTCAAATGTCCTATCTTTACTGAGCGGCAGACTCTGTAGCATTGGTGAAACCGATCTCGTTCAGCTCTGTTATGTTCAGACTCTGGTAACTACAAATGATCACTTTGACAGTACTTCCTCTAACCTCTGGTTTTGTTCATATACAAGAAGACAAGTGAAGTTTTTGGATTCTAATTACTGCTCTCTGGAAACCAATTTGGTTTACTGGGTCTACTACTCTGGTCAATCTCTTAAAGCACCCATCTGCGTACTCGCGTGTTTCGTTCCAGGAGTGTAATGGTAACTTTTTTTATCTTTGGTTTCACTACACTTAATTCGCTTCCTTCAAAAGTTTTAATTAACTAGCTGCTGCTTGGAAATGGGCTTTCATAGATGTTCACTGAAGTGGTTGAAAGCCGTAAAATTATGGGTGAGAAAGTGGCTCCTGGGCATAAGAGGTCAAAGAGGTAGTTGTTATATTTTGGTAGCTTGTAATTATTCTTCTGGTTGCCTGTTTCAGTTCACGTGTTCACTCGCGGGGTTCTCTTAACAGGAATAGTTCTTGTGACTGGTTTATTTAGCTGACTGAAACTTGAGCATTCACAGCTGTAAAATACTGTGTTTAAGAAGTAGCAACCATGAGAACTATATTGTATACATTCCCTATTTTGGCTCTATTTCTAATATTAGTGAGTCACTATGTCCACAAGGAAGAACCTTGAAAGCTTTGTGGTCCAGCAAAAATTATTGCATCAAGAAAGTGTTAAACTGAGGATTCTCTTCAACTGTCCTTAAATTGGGCTTCTTATCATGAAATCTGTGTTCTTTACTCGTTCTGGGGTTGAAATTCACAAGAAGGATTTTTTTTTTTTCAATGGAGCTTAGGAAATTGATTACTAACTGGGCCTTATGTAGAAGGTAATGGTATCTATTATGCTATCTTTCCCTTTCACAACTTGGACAAGAAAATGCAGTAAAATGTTGTACTAGGTTGTGTAAGTTATCTATGCGGCTGACTAGATTGCAGAAGCATACTTTTCAGTTCTTTTTCTTCTCCAGTTCATATACTTCATCTTCACTATGGCAGCTTCCCATACAAGAAACAAGTCGGGGAAGATGGATTATATAGTTCCTTGGAACCACCATGCCTTAGAAAACATGTAAGATTACTCTCTTTCACTCTTTTGTTAATAAATCTGGAGTGTTCTATCGGCATGAAGGCTTGATTCATAATATGGATTGTGTAGCTATTCTGATTTCATCTTATACGATGGCCTTGGCACAAGAACAGCCAGACCCCGGATCTCTTCTTCACTTTTTATTCCAGTTTCTTTTTTCCTTTGCATATACTATGAAGGTCCTCGTTTGGAGTAGGTTAGAAAGCAACAGATTACTTCTGGTCAAATCTTCCTGCGGCCCATGTTGAAAAATATACAATACTTGCAAATATACCACAGAGTGACCATGTTATTTTGGACCAAGATTTTAATCATCCATTAGAACCTCAAACAAGATCAAGTACTATACTTATATTTGAGTTCTGGTGTAATCAGGATATGGGGGATGTGAAGAACTCTATCAAAACTAACAAGAAACAATCTCCCAAGACTTCAGTTGGAAGATCTTTGAGGCAAGAGGTGTGGAACATAAATCCTTTGTTGTTGAAATCACAAGTTTCTTGTGGCATGTTAAAATTTTCTATTGATTCTGTTTTGTTCCACAATCACTTGTATGCAGATACTACAGCTTGAGAAAAGATTGCAAGATCAGTTTGAGGTTCGATGTGCTTTGGAAAAAGCATTGAGTCATAGACCTTTGTCTCATCATATTACAGCTGATGTGTCAATGCCTAAGGTAATTCCCTGATTAGTTTCCAGAGAACTGCAAAGAAGTCCTTCTCTTGATCACTGTTGATCTAACTACATAGTCTCCTGAAGCTTAACTCATTGTAGTCAAGTTGAGCTAGGCATATCATGCTAATAGTTGCGTTGTCAAAACTTAAAATATAATCATAACTTGTGGTTGCATCTTGCTCCTGGTTCTTGTGGGTTCCACATGTCAAACAGAATCCAATCGTCGTTGTGAATATGCACTCGCTGATTTTTAATATGCTCTGTGCCTTGAATTTTTATTGTTGCAGCCAGCTGCAGAACTAATCAAGGAAATTGCAGTGTTAGAGTTGGAAGTTGTGTATCTGGAACAATATCTTCTTTCATTGTACCGCCAAGCATTTGATCAAAAAACTTCTGCAGTATCTCCTTCACACAAGAATGAAACGGCAAAATCAACAGCATCAACTCCTCAAGACAGGTTGCTGGATGTTCCCCAACCTGATTTCACGTCAAGGAGAAGAAGCCCACATGTGCTCTCTGGTTTCCGGTCACACGATAATCTGCAGAAGGAATTTAGTGGCGTTAGAGGTCAAGAGAACCCGTTAGATTCTAGCATTCACCGTTGTCACTCTACCCTATCACAACGTTCAACATTCTCTACTAGAAACTCTCCTCCGGCAGAGTTTTTGGGAAGGACAGCACGTGTCTGCCATTCCCAACCATTGTCCATGATTGAGGTAACACAAACATAAAGTCCCTAGTGTTTTTTTATAGTTCTTCTCTGTTTGACTCCCTGAAACTGGCTATAATGTTTGACCATATCATAGCTCTGCCTTCTTTCAACGACTTTTTACTGCAATGCACTTCCAATTCCAATGCTAGTACAGAAAGTAACTTTAAAGAAACTAAAATTCTTTGTAACCCCGCTTAAGTGGCCCAGGTGGATCACTTGTTTTCTGTGGTTTTATACAGTATTCTCAGAATGCATCAAGTATAATCAGTTTGGCAGAGCATCTTGGTACACGTGTCTCTGATCATGTTTCAGAATCACCTAACAAACTTTCTGAGGATATGGTCAAGTGCATGTCAGCCATATATTGCAAACTTGCTGACCCACCTTTGACGCATAATGGCCTTTCATCCCCCAATTCATCACATTCCTCAGTTAGTCCGTTCTCCCCAAGAGATCATGGTGATATCTGGAGTCCAGGGTTCAGAAATAGTTCATCTTTTGATGTACGATTGGAAAACCCTTTCCTTGTTGAAGGATTGAAAGAGTTTAGTGGGCCATATAGCACAATGGTTGAAGTGCCATGGATTTACAGAGACAGTCAAAAGTTGGGAGATGTTGAGCCCTTACTAGAAAACTTCAGGTGAGCAATTGTTGATGTTTAGTCATCACCAGATGGCACTGAATAGCCTAGCCATGATGTAAATTCATTAAAAGTTCTCTTGCACTTAACAAGCCATTTTGTTGTAGATCACTTATCTGCCGTCTAGAAGAAGTAAGCCCTAGTAAGCTTAACCACGAGGAAAAGATAGCTTTTTGGATCAATGTGCACAATGCGCTAGTGATGCATGTAATAATTCTTTTCCTTGGAAATGTTCAATGGAAAGTTGACTTTTGCATTAGTCCTAATTAAGCTGACTGCTTTTTTTCTTCTGAACAGGCATTTCTGGCTTATGGGATTCCACAAAACAGTGTCAAGAGGGTCTTTCTACTTTTGAAGGTAAGAAGAGCTCATTATGCTCTTCATTTGCAGAGAATTTGTCACAATTATTCATTTCTCTTCTGACCATGGTGCATACAGGCTGCTTACAATGTTGGTGGACACACAATCAGCGCGGACACAATACAGAGTTCTATCTTTGGTTGCAGAATGTCTCGTCCTGGACAGGTGAATCTCAAGCTTTAGCTAGGCCTTGAGGACTAGTAATAGCATGGTCATCGGAGAGTAGCTTTGAGTCTAGATATTGGCTCACAGTGAATGATTCTTGAAATTCATCTTTTTGTTACATCAATGTGAAGGCCATCTTGTTCATCATACACACAATCTACAAGCATGCATGTGTCATTTCTCTATGTTTGGAATATGGAAGCTGTTAGTAACATGTTTTTTATGATTAGTAAACTTCTTGTAGTAAGGCTTATAAAGCTTACTTTTCATTTTAGTGGCTAAGATTGTTGCTGCCATCAAGGTCAAAATTCAAGAGAGGTGATGAGCGGCAAGCATATGCAATTGAGCACGCAGAACCCCTTTTGCACTTTGCCCTCTGTTCAGGAAGCCATTCTGATCCTGCAGTACTTCACTTTCCTTGTGTCTTTTATGTTTAGATCAAATTGTCGCAAAACCAGCTTTAGCTTCAGTTTATTTTATTAACGTGCAAGTAATTGATGTAGCTTTTTTTCCCAGGTTCGTGTGTATACTCCTAAGAGGGTATTTCAGGAACTCGAAGTTGCAAAAGAAGAGTACATTCGAGCTACTTTTGGCATGCACAAGGACCGCAAAATCCTACTTCCAAAGATTGTGGAATCCTTTGCGAAGGATTTGGGTCTGTGTCAGGCTGGCATCATTGAAATGGTCCAAAAGTCATTGCCTGAGTCTCTAAGAAAGTCAATGAGGAAATGTCTGCCAGGAAAGCCCCGGAAGGGCATTGAATGGATACCTCACAATTTTACCTTTAGGTATCTGATATCTAAGGAGCTAGTAAGATGATTGTTTATAGGCAACAAAGGTTATTGATACTTCACAGATCCACGTTGTTCCCAAGGTTTGTGCAGTTTATATTCTATTTTTTTCCCCCCGTGTACAGAGTAGAAGAGGGACTCAGAAATGTTAGCTAGAACAATGCGTCCCTTTATCTGATGTATTCTCCAGTCTATATGCTATATAATGGAAGCATTGGCAATTATATGATGATGTCAAGGAAACTGATATCCTGAATCAACCATCACTTCAGACTTGCACTTTTTTCCTATTATATCGGTGAGGAATGCCTCCATGTACCTTTCTTCAGGATCATTGCCACAGCTTCTTTTTCCTAATTATATCTATGCACTTGTTCCATGCAAGCGTCCAAAATAAGGAAACTCAAGAACTACTCACTGAAAGTAGGCCATCAAGAATCCCTGCACCACTATCTGAAACTGGAAACTGGTAACTGGAACTCAGTATGTTTAACCATTTGCAGAACCTAAGCATACTTAGAAACTCAAGTCTGAACCCCTTCGATGATAACCCATTGACTTGGGATAGTGCATGATTAATAGGCCGTTTCAGAATGTGATGGGTTAGAACGAGCTCTAATTCACTTCTGAAGCTGGATCATATCAGTTATTGATTACCCTGAACAAGCTTCAGCCAATTTGATAAAAATATAGTGAATACTGTTATAATTACCAACAGGACATAACCATTCAACCAGAGGACATGAAAACTAAACCACAAACTCCAGACGAAACAAACTTTCTTATTTCTCTAGTACGGACTCGCTCCTTTTGATAAACTTGATAGAAAGAGAGAGAAATTTTGGTTGAATACCTTATGATATTCTCTTGACTTTTATTCAAATAAATAGATGAATATACAAGTTGATAATAGTTATAACTGTACAAGCTAAAGAATGATTATAAACAATATTACAGGTTGATTTACCTCTAATCATAGCTGTACAATAGAAGCAAATATACAACAGTTATAACAAAATAAATGTTATCTATATATGGTAAAATCCCTCGTCAAATTGATGCCGATCGGTCAAAAAGTATCAATTTGTTAACAATGTCTGAGAGAGAGCTTTTGTAAACACATTAGCTATCTGTAAGGTAGTTGAAACATGAGAAAGAGAAACAGTACAAGTATTCACAACTTCCCGAATATAATGACAATCCACTTCAATATGCTTGGTACTCTCATGGTAAACTGAATTAGTAGCAATTTGAATGGCATTGGTGTTATCAACATGGAGAGGAGTGGAATCATGTGGAGGAAATCCAATCTTAATCAATAATCCTCGAAGCTAAAGTAATCTCAGAACATACAGTAGACATAATATGATAGTCAAACTCGGAGGAAGATTTAGAGACACGATCTTATTTCTTACTCTTCCATGATATCAAACAATTTCCAAGAAACATGCACCAACCGGTGACAGAGCGATAGGTATTAGGACAAGTAGCCCAATCAGCATCCCTAAAGGCAACCAGTTTCATAGGAGATCTAGCAGGAAAGAATAAACCATAAGAAGAAGTACCTTTTAGATAGCGAATGATACGACATACAACAGCTAAGTGTAGATGTCTTGGAGAGTGTAGAAACTGACTAACTTATGCCACAAAAGAGATGTCAGGCCTAGTGATAGTTAGGTAGTTCAAGCTACCACTAATCGTCAATACAATAAAGGATCAGAAAGTAGCTCTCCCTCTTCAATATGATACTTAACATTCACTTCTAGAGGAGTATCAACAATCGAAGAGTCCTGAAGACCAGCTAAAGTAACCAAATCTTAAGTGTATTTATGCTGGTGCAAAAATATTCCGGAAGAGTCAGTATGAACTTCTAATCCTAAGAAATAGGTAAGTTGTCCAAGATCCTTCATATGAAAAGATCATGAATATGCTGTTGAAGTTGACTGATCAATAAAGTGTTTGTTCCAATTATAACAATATCATTAACAAAGAATAAAAGAAGGACAATTCCCATGGAAGTTTCATGAAGAAACAAGGAAGAGTCATATTGACTTTATATAAATTGAAATTGAAGCAAGATAGAGCAAAACTTCTCAAACCAAACTCGGGGAGCTTATTTTAAGTCATACAACGAATATTTCAGCTTACAAACTTCTAAAGTAGAACAAGAAAACAAACCGGGAGGTGGCATCATGTTTATATCCTCTTTGAGGTCCCCATGGAGGAAAACATTTTTAACATCCATCCGTTGAAGTTTCCAGCCCTAAGAAGCAGCAATAGCAAAAATAGTACGCACTGTAGTCATTTTCGGAACAGGAGAAAATGTCTCCTCATAGTTAATCCCATATTCTAGGCGATTAACAAGAGCAACCAACCTTGCCTTATAGCATTCTAGGGTCCTATCAGAGCGAAGTTTCACTAAGTAAACTCATTTACACTCAATAGGCTTGACTTTAGGTGGATAGAGGACAATTTCCCAAGTCTGATTGTTTTGAAGAGCTTGAAGTTCCTCTTTCATTGCAGTTTTCTAACACTCATGCTTAGCTGCCTGTGAGTAAGAAGATGGAACCAAAATAGAGAAAAAATAGCAATAAATGATGTACGATAAGAGTCATACTTAGTCGGAGGTCAAGAAATTCTAATGGATCGTCTTACAATAGGTGGAGCTG
This sequence comes from Erythroxylum gracilipes, assembly GCA_026413385.1. Classification (NCBI taxonomy): domain Eukaryota; kingdom Viridiplantae; phylum Streptophyta; class Magnoliopsida; order Malpighiales; family Erythroxylaceae; genus Erythroxylum; species Erythroxylum gracilipes. Next base: position 6,480,785 of record JANZLC010000202.1, on the reverse strand, counting down.
AAACAGCCCAGACGACCCTTCACAGATATTGTCGGCTTTGGGTTCCAAGCCTCTCACAGTTTTGCTCTTCCCACCCTTGGGAAGACGCGTCTTAGGGGGAGAGGTATCCATACCCTTATAAAGCGTACTTTGTTCTTCTCTCCAACTAATGTGGGATCTCACACTCTCCACCCCCCTTAGGGCCCAGCCTAGCTGGAACAACGGTTCGGGTATCAGCTCCAATACCATTTATAACAGCCCAGACGATCCTCCACAGATATTGTCTGCTTTGGGCTCCAAGCCCCTCATGGTTTTGCTCTTCCCACCTTTGGGAAGATGCGTCTATGGTGGAGAGGTATCCATAACCTTATAAGAAATACTTCGTTCCCCTTTCCAGCCAATGTAGGATCTCATCATCCACCCCTTTTAGGGCTCAGCGTCTTACATTGGCATATCGGGTAGGGAACCGGCTCTGATATCACTTGTAACAGCCCAAACCACCCGCTCACAGATATTGTCCGCTTTGGGCTGCCCCTTAGGCCAAGCCCCTCACGGTTTTGCTCTTCCCACTCCTGAAAAAACGCATATTAGGGGGAGAGGTATCTATACCTTTATAAGGTGTACTTCGTTCCCCTCTCCAACCGATGTGAGATCTCACACTCACTACCCCCTTAGGGCCCAGCCTAGCTGGTACAATAGTTCGTGTACCTGCTCTGATACTATTTGTAACAGCCCAGACGACTCTCCACAGATATTGTCCGCTTTGGGCTCCAAGCCCCTCACGATTTTGCTCTTCCCCCGGGAAGACGCTTCTTAGGGGAGAGATATCCATACCATTATGAGGCGTACTTTGTTCCCCTCTACAACCGATGTTGTAACACCCAAATACCCTGGGAGGATACATGGATGCCACCCAAGACAGAACAAATAAAACAAAACATCACACTGATATTTATTTTATTTAGTAACTCAAACCCACACACATATAATACATCTCATAATGTCC
>JANZLC010000202.1:6461493-6472281 GCA_026413385.1 Erythroxylum gracilipes | reverse complement strand
GTTGCAATTCTTGGTATAAATTTTATTTGACCGGTTTCCAAGAATCAATATTTGAATTGAACGATAAGCCGCGATCAGTGGTTAATTGCGAATAAGCATTTAGAAAATAATACATAGCGTGTGTAACATAAGAGAATCATTCAACTCCTACAATGAATTAATTTCTTAGACAGGGACCCTGAAAATGGATACCGTGGAAGATCATAAGGCAGTTAAGACTATTTTGGCATCTATAGTGTACAATATATGGCAAGAAAGGAACTATAGAATCTTCAGAAAGGAGGCTAGGAGTAAAGAGCTATTATATCAAAAAATCTACCTCCAATGAAGACTATCTTTGATAGTAAAAGGGCTAAATGATAAATTCACTATAAACATGAAGGGAAGATGGCTACTAATTAAGTTCCAACTTATAATTAGGAGGTTTAGACTTTCCATATTTTGTAGCTATAGTCGTTTTTTAATCCTTGAAAGGTTGTACATATACTTTTATCAACGAATTGCTATTAATTTTAACAAAAATAAATAATAACATAAAACAAGAAATAATATAAATAAAGAATTCATTATTACAAATCCTGAATTCTTGTTGAATATTGCTGAATTCCTTGTTCTTCTTCCAAGATTGATTTTTTTGATCTGTCACTCTCATAATTAGCTTCTAAATAAATTTTCTTCTTTAAAACTCTCCTTGGCACAAAATCTCTATTCTTTCCTATTACCTCTTCTTTTAATAATTTAAATCACAATTTTTATAATCTTACATGACCCGAACATGGGTCCTTGTATAAGTCATTTGGCTTTTAACCACATTCTATAACATTTTTGCATAAATTAGTACTACTAAAATGGGACCAATATAGGGACAAGTAAGGACAATGTTGCTAACATGGCTAAAACATGGGGGTAGGCAAGAAAGAAAATTTTTCTAATTTAATAAGGAGGTCTTCAACTAGCATATTGGGTGCTTGAAAGATTGATCCTGTAACTATAGTGACATATTTGTCAACTAGAGTTTGTAGCATCAAAGACAACCATAAGGAAAGATATTTTTAGTATAAAGTAACATCAAAGAGATTCCCTCTAAGAGTATTAAGAGCATTTCAAAAAGATATGTGCAAGTTGCCCCTATCACAATATCACATAATAACTCTTTATCAAATATTTCTATTAGGGATTATTGCCTATGATAGGACCTTAGCAGATATAGCAAGTGGCGGAGCACTGGGTGAAAAGATTCCCAAGGAGGCAAGAACTTTAATCAAGAGTATGGAAGTAAATAGCAAAAAAAGCATTTGCAATAATGTTTATAGAGTAAATAATGTAAACAATTCATCTATATAATATCATTTAGATGAACTAACATCTTTTGTTAGAAAAATAGTTGTAGGAAAGGCACATGTGAAAGCTTGTAGGATATATATAAATATGAAGCATCTGATGGATGATTACCTAACTCTAAAATAGGAAGGCATAAAGTATGATAATGTTGTACGAGGAAAATTTTCCCAATAATACAATCCATATTCCTAGACCTATGGTTGAACAATCCATGTTCACTGAGTGTGCTTTGGTATGTTAGCCATAAATTTTTCTTTAGTTATCTAAACGAGATGATTCTTAATTTGGATTAAACTAAAAACATATGGATACATTTCTTATGGAGACATCAAATGTCTATTCTGTCTCTAAGTGCCTCAAAATTTCTTGAAGTCGAGAACTAGGTGCAGTACATTGATGGATGAATATAAAATTCGTCTTCAGAAAAGGAGAAAATTTGGGACTGATCTATATAGATTTTGGCAAAGTTGCCTTCTTAAGAGTTGTAGATTTTTCTGTTATCATTCCAACGGTATATAGTATGGAATTTATGGACATTTGAGTCAAAAGTTATGATATTCATAAGGGGAGATGTTCTGAAGGGTGCAAAAGTATGATGAAGCAAAAGTGAGACGAAGCAAAATGAGATGAAGCAAAGTGAGATGAAGCAAAAGTAAGACGAAGCAAAAGTAAGACGAAGCAAAGTAAGATGAAACAGAAGTAAGACGATGCAAATGAAAGAAGGGAGAAAACTTCATCTCAGTTACTATTCATTCACTTCGTCTTAGTTACTATTCATCTAAGATGATATTACAGTTCTTTCACCTCGTCTTAGTTACTGTTCATATAAGACGATGTTACTGTTCATTCACTTCGTCTTAATTACTATCCATCTTCTATCTTCTATTCTATTTTTGATCCTTCAAAAGAAAGTATTTGTCTTCAAGGTCTTCATCAAAGTTGTTGGTCGTGAAGTCTTCTTTCGGACCATCAAAAGAACACCTCAATCAGAAATTTACATACAAAGTTATGGTTGTTTCCCCGAAATAGGTTTGGCCATAACTTCTTCTCTAGACACTCAAATGACTTGATTCTTGAACTAATGAACTCGTAAGACAATACGATACATCTCTAACAAAAATCATAGCCATCTGAAATAAAGTAAGAAGGATTGAGTGAAAAAGGTGGGATGGGTATAGTGAGTGTGTTCTTAAATAATATGAACTGGAGTTATTCCACTAAATATACTTCAGTATTTTGATGATTTCTAGATCGGTAGAGCTTCAAATGAGATGGTTTTTTATTTATGGTAAACTAGAGGCATGAAGCTACAAATGGTATAGAGAAATTGGAATCAAATTTAGTCATTAAGATGTTTAAATTCCAGATGAAAGTTGTGCATAGTATATTGTCTTACACAAGAGCAATCCAAAAATGTTTGAAGTATATCTTTCGAATCATTAGACCAAATTGAATGACTTTGGAGGCATTAGAAACTTAAGACAATGGGGGACATTTTTCTAGAAGATAGTGTTATGTCAGAATGTTCAAGGGTATTTTTAGTAAGACACTTAAGTTTAAAAGAACATAAGCCTATAAGGAAGGATAAAATGGACTTTTTGTACTCATTAAGGTCATAATTGGAAGAAAAAGTGTTGTCTTGCTTATAAATAAAGGAGAAAACGTGAATGAGAAGATTCTAGAGAAAAAAATGTGTGGATGAGAAAAGACATAAGAGAGAGAAGCATGAAAAAGAATGAAACAGAAAAAGAAGAGAAAACAAGCTAGGGTTTTAATTTCCTTAGCCTTCAAGAGAGATTTTGAAGTTGTTTAAGAAGAGAAAAAGTGAGAAGAAGAAAAGGGCTTTCATTTAAGCTAAAGATCTCTTCATTTGGTGAAGAATCAAGGTATGATCATTTGAATCTTTGGATTTTTGGAACGATTCTAGTTTATGAAGTTTAGAAAAATGCTTGGGTTTAAATATGCTAGAATCAATTTTTGTGATTTTGCATTGTGGGACTTTTAAGTGGATTCCTATTGAATTAGGTTTGGTTTGTTTTAGGAAACCATGAGAATCCTAGTCAAGAACAAGGCAAAAGACAATCTTGACTTAGAATTTTACAAGAAAACTAGGTGAGTAATATATTTATGGTTATTATGTCAATGGGTGATGTGCCTAAGTGTGTGTACATGTTTGAATTGCTAAACTATGAATAGGAATTGGATATTATGAGATCATATGAGGTTAGAAAAGAGATGACAAGAAATTAAGTTAGATATAGAGTAACCAAGTGTTCTTGAGATGTGAGCTTATGGAAAGGGTAAAGATTGAAAGGAGAATTTAGAATGATCATGTACAAATGAAGAGTAAATCTAAGTACAATTAAACATATAAGAATGATGAAATGGGAATGAGCTTAATATGTGATTTAGAACATATACCCGAGATTATGATTAAACATGCACTGTACATAGCCCATATAATTATTTGGGCATAAATCAATTTGTAACAGGAGTGAATAGTGTATTGCATAAATTGTGATGATTAGGTTAAACAATTGCATACAGACGTATCCAGAATTTAGAAGCAACTGCTATTTTGGAGCGTACTGTGAGTAGACCAAGATGGTCCCACTTCATTATTTGTTGTTTGAATTCTTGTATTATTTGACTATTGAATGATTTTGTAAATGTGAATTGGATTAACTAAGTGTATTGAAGTGATTTCTAAGTGTTTTCTGAATGTGTAATTCCATGCAAGTGAAAGTGTGAATTCTCAACTATATGTTGAATGCCAGACTACGATCCGATGATAAGCGAATATCATTGAATAAGAGCATGCAAATATGAGTGATGCATTTCATTTCATGAATGCATGAAACATAATGGCTGTTGTGACCAGAGTAGCCACCGATCAGAGCTTAAAGCTCAATGAGTGAACATGAGCCTCGAGCTCAAAAGTGAATCAGAGCCTCAGGCTCAACCTTTAATGAGCCCTATATGGGACAGTTATCAATGAGCCCTATATGGGACAGTTAGGCACTCTGTCACAACAAAGTAACAAAGAAAAAATGAGTCTCATGCACACTGCATATGCATACTATGAATGATTAAATGGTAATGAGTGCAAAAATGTGAAATGTTGTGAATGTGATTGTGTGTTATGTGACTGGGTGAGCCATCGATGATGGTCACTGACTGAGTTCGCAAAACTCACGCAAAATTTGTAACTATTTTTTAGGGCTTAGAATAATACCCTATTAGGCCAACGGGAGTATACCTACCGCATTCAAGTGAAGATAGAGGTCGGGATCAGTTCACATCTGCAATGCATTTTTGGATTATGTATTGAAGTGTATATTCTACAACTTTTTGTATAAATTGGTATTCCAAAATGATTTAAGTGTTTTGTATTTATGATAGGGCCCAAATGGCTATTGAAAATTTTGTTGATAGTTTTGTGTTAATTGAAAATGTTTATGAGTGAATGTGGGCCCAATTTGAGTATTGATTTTCACATATGTTTGTGATTAAAAAAACAATTTATATCGATTTCTGACTGATTAAGTGCTTTAGCACACTACCCTCTCGGGGCACGGACTCGGATATCACCATCGATGTCGGGTTTGGGTCATTGCAGGAGTGGGGTGCTACAAGTAACTACTCTGATCACAATTGCCATTATCTGATTGTGCATTCATGCATGAAATGCATCTATTACAATCAATCATATTATGAAATACATAGTTCTTCATATTCACATTCAAGCAGAACTTCAATATACATTCCATATTTCACAATCATCGGACCTTCTGTCTGGAAGTCAACACAATTCAATTCACATTCATTTATCACTCAAAACAATATTTAAGCAAACGATAACCGAGATAAACTATCTAGTTACTCACTAATTGCTCCCGAAGCTAATGCCTTGAAGTTTCGACAATGCCTAGAGGTTGACGTTCCAGTTGCTCCTCTATCTCAAACAACATACACATATATCACAATTTGTACAGTCATAAGTGTTTAATAATGCACATGAATTAAATGAAATATGTGCAATGCATATTCTTAACAATACCAGGTATCTTACCATCAATTTCATCATAAAATCATTCTCATATCAAAACTCATCTAAGTATAATTTATACTTAGGTTTATGCCTCACTAAAACCATTGAAATCACAATTCATTTCTCATTGACTTACTTTTTTTCAAAGACACACTTTTGGGTCTACTGTTCACATTCAATCAGAAAGTAAAAATGATGTAATTTGGTCATACTCTCTTCTAGAAAAGTGTTCCTCTATGTCTTATGTTTCCATTGACATAAAAATCATTCAATTTGGTTCAGTAATTTGGAAGATATACCTCAAACATTTTTGGGTTATTCTTATTAAAAAATAGTATACTATACATAACTTCCATCCAAACATTAAACATCTTAGAGACTGATTCAAAATTTGACTTCTTCATATGATTTGTAGCCCTATTTCTCTAATTTACTTCAAATAAAAATAATCTCATTTGGAATCCTACATCTCAAAATATAATCAAAATACTGAAGTATGTTCAGTAAAATAATCCTATTTACATTGTTCCAACAGATTCCCACAATTTCATTTGATCAGTCTTTTTCAAATCAATTCCAAATGCTACAAATTTTTGTGGAGAGATAGAAAAATGTGTTATGAATCTATTAGTTCAAGAATCAAGTCATTTAAATGTCTAGAGAAGAAGTTATGGTCAAAAGAAGCAAGACTATTCAGTAAAAGGAAAACATCTCAAAAGCATGATCGTGCTTAAGCACGAGGGTGCAAATTGCCCTTCATCTCCAAAGTCACCGACAGTGCATTTTTTCTATATTCAAAAGTCACCGTAGTGCTTATGCACGATGGTGCATTTTGCCTAAAATCTCAAAAGTCACCGTCGTGTATCTTCTTCTTCACCAAAATCTCAACTTCTAAACTCCATAACTTTTGATCCAAAACTCCAAAAATTACAAACTCTATATCAATGGAAGGCTAAAAGAAAGATCTACAACTTTCATGAAGACAATTTTTTCAAAATATATCTAAATCAGTACAGTAAATTCATGGAAGTTCATATCAAAATTTAACTCTCTACTATTCATTTTTAGTAAACTTCTCAGACGACTTCCATTATAAATCCAACACTTCAATTTTTTTTCTTCTAGTCTTTCTACTCCATTTCATTCAACTCATTCACCATAAATTCATACTACCCCTAAATATGCAAATTTAGTCAAAAATCATCAAAAGCCAAAAATCAATGGTTTATCCTATTCATATTTTGCCACCATTTTCTGCATTTTCAACTTTTTTACAAATCCTCTATTTTCCTCTCAACTCTCATTTGTACACTTATTCCCATCTCAGACCATCATTTTACAGCTACTCTTCAACTCAAAAATCATTTTCTTGATCATCTCTAAGGAACTCACCTACTCACGTATACACACACATATATATACATGCACAGTGAATAGAAAACAAAGCATATCAACATATCACCTTGCATACTATAATTTTCTACACTAATCCCATGCACCATTTCATTTCTATTTCAAACTCCAAAAATCATTTTTACATCACCTGTTCACTAATAATCCATCAAATACTAAATAACACTATATCCATATTTTCGCATCCTATTTACACAGTATTCATGAATATACACGTAAATCCCATGTTCATGCAATTGACAGTGAATTCGTCAAATTTATTTCATAAATCCACAACTCTAAAGGATTTACTCAATACTTACTTGTTAAAAATTCCAAGATCTTCAATTATCTCAAAGCCCTAAACTTCACGCAATTCACGTATTCCACTATATAATATGACTAGCTTCTAGTTTTTCTTAGGGTAGAAGACACAATTAGCAGTGTGGAAGTGGTGTGGGATATGGAAAAACAAAGAAAACTCTTGGAAGGTATTTAATGAAAAACTCTGTGCATTGGGAGGAAATTTGAAGAAGGTGTCTATGAAGAAGGTAACTTAGACATATAACTTAGTCCTTTTTAACTCTCTGAGATCATAACTCACTTCCAGACAAAATTATAAAGGCAACTTACTAAGTCAGTGACACTTGTCACTTTCCTAATGTCTAAACTCTAACCAAGTTCCTTTTGAACTAATTTCTTCAACCCTTATCTTTACAATCCAATTATCTCCAATATTCTTTTGATCCCTTTTTCCTGTTTTCCAAAAATTTTCAAAAATTATTCCTAAATTCACCAAAATTCAAAAATACTACAATTCCACTAATAAATAAAATTTTCAATATAAATAAATTCAAAATTCTCAAAATTTCCAAAAATCACAACTCAATTCAATTATACCCGGAATTATCTATGAATGCATGTGCAGTTATTTTCATGTGCAAGATTTCACTATTCAGATGTATGTGTATGACATGTCATGGATGAGCATGAAAAATGCAAATTCTAAGCTCTCATTAATCACTCATATTTACTATTCTAACTTTCCCGTAGGTAATGGGATATTACAATAATTCTTTAAACAAATAAAGTCATAAATTTAATTTATCTTAATCATATTGAAATAAATAAATATAATTAAGAAATACCTTTCTTAATCATTTAAGAAAACTACTTTTCTTAATTTTAAGAAGTCTAATTAATTAATTTCAATCTAATTGAAACTAATTAATTTTAGTTTCAACAGCTACATTCACTTGTAATTCTTGCAGGAAGAAACTCCCAGCTGAACCCAGGCATTTCTTTTACTCTCTTTTCTTTTTAATTTTCTGCTTTTTCTTCTGATGCAGCATATTTGTTGGGGAAATTTTTCTTTTTCAACTTGACAACCTCCAATATGTCACAGGTGTCGTGACATGTTAAGTCACACTCATGGAAAGGGAAGGAGACGGAGAGAGGAGAAGAGTGCGTAGCTCGGCCGGAGAAGGGCAAGCAGAAAGAGCGAGCGACGAGCGTCGATAAGTGGGAGCCAACGATTAGCCTGGATAAGACCGCGTACTTGGGAGCATCGAAGTGGTGCTTCATATTGCTGAGAACATCATTCCTCCTGTGGACGAGAGACTTTTCGATTCGTTGGATGACCAGAAGCTGTCGGCTCGTCTTGTCCGTAATTGTGCCAGGGATCTAGTGTTCGCCTTTGCGACGCACCGCCGCGTCGAGCAACTTGTTGAGCAGCGCAACGCTTCAAAAGATAAGCTTGCAAAGGCGACAGAAGAGAGAGACGTTGCGTGAGCTCAACTTTCCTCTTTGGAAGAGGAGAAGAAACACTGGGAGGAGGAGAGGGACTTTTTAAAGGCTCAAGTCGCTTTGGGGGAGGAGGAGAAGAACCGAGTGATCACGGCCAGGGCCGAGCTGGAGGAGAAGTGTCGTGCACTGCAACTCGACAACGAGGGTCTGAAGGGAGAGGTGCTCACTGCCAATTCTAAGGCAAAGATGGCAGACGAGCTTCGATTCAAGTTCCTTTAGGATTTCCACAAGGCGGTAGATGCCAGAGTAAGGGCTGAGAACAGGGTGAAGGAGCTACAAAGCTCCATCAAAAGGGAGAGAATCACTGCAATCAAGCGATGGAGAGAGCGGTATTTAGAAGAGGAATGCCATAAGTACGCTTGCGACTTGGCTCTCTCCATCCTGAAGAGCTGTCATAGCGTTCACATTCCTGACGGGTCAGATCCTCCTTCCTTTGAGGACTACGCTGAGCTGATGATTCCCCCTGATCTCGGCCTCTCTTTGGTAGAAATGATGGAGATAGTCGAGGGAGAACCTCGAGTCATTCAAGATGAGGAGCTAGACCTTAGCTCGGAGGAGGAGGAAGAGCAGCCTCTCCAGGGTGTCACTCCGGTTCTTCCCGCAGATTCTTGTCCTACCTCGGCCGCTCCTCCAGCCTCTCTTCCCACCGATCCAGTTGTTTCTCCTCCTGACCCTGCCCCAGTTGTGATGCCGGCTTCTGATGCTGCGTTGTCGACCTCCGAAGCTACTTCTTCCGAGCTGGCTGCTGGCTCGTCCCTTCCTATGAAGGGATGATTCTTGTTTTTCCCTCTTTTGAAGCTTACCCGGTCGGGCTTGTGACCAGGGCCATCTTTTTGGAAATAAAAACTTGTTAGTTTTATTTCTCGCTCGCTTTTTTATTTTTGCTAGACGAAAACCAGGACTCCCGCTAGCTTTGTACAAGTGATCTCTTTTTTCAAACACCAAGTGTATCCATTACTCAAACAATAATGATACCGACTGATGTATCGAAGCTGAGCGATCCGAGATTCTGTTCTCGACATCGCCTGGTTCTAAGATCTCGTTTGGAACCTGGCCGAGCGTTATCAAGGCCGAGTAACCCGAGATTCTGTTCTCGGCATCGCCTGGTTCCAAGATCTCGTTTAGAACCTGGCTGAGCGTTGTTGAGACCGAGCGATCCGAGATTTTGTTCTCGGCATCGCCTGGTTCGAAGATCACGTTTGGAACTTGGCCAAGCATTGTCGAGGCCGAGTGATCCGAGATTCTATTCTCGGCATCGTCTGGTTCTAAGATCTCGTTTGGAACCTGGCCGAGCATTTTTTATGGCAATCAGCTTGTCATGTCGTTCTAACACATTTTGGCTAGCTTTTGTTGCCAAGAAACTTAAAAAATCATTTATTAATGATGATATGGGCGTGGGTCGTTAAAAAACCTGATTGGCAAGGCCAGGAAAAAGTTACCCACTACAGATGCATAAGCCTCAATAAAGTACAAAATAAAGAAATGAACAAAGCAAAGCTTATCTATTAGTAAAACACTTTCAAATGTTGGGAGTTCCAGGGTCTCGGTAGAGTCTTGCCATCAACGTTGCGCAGGATGTAGGAGCCGTGTCCGACCTGCTTAACCACTTGATAGGGTCCTTCCCACGTCTACCCTAGCTTTCCGGGGTGCTTCCCGGCCACCTCGGCCTTTCTTAGAATATAGCCACCGATCTTTATGTCGTTCGACATGACTCTCTTGTTGTAAAACCTTGTTGCTCTTTGTCTGACGGCTTCTGATCAAGCGGCTGCCCTATCCCTGTCTTCACATAGGAGCACAAGCTCTGCCCTATGGGCTTCATCATTTCGCTCCTCTTCGTAACCCGACACTCCTTGGTTGTGCAGCACTACTTCCACTAGGACTAAAGCTTCTGCCCCAAAAGTCATCCTGAAAGGTGTTTCCCCTGTGACCCCATTTGGGGTGGTTCTGTATGCCCACAACACTTCGTCTAACTCGTCTACCCATGACTTGCGTCCGTCTAAACGCTTCTTGAAGGCATTCATTATCTTCTTACTAGTGTTTTCTGCGAGCTCGTTGCTTTGAGGGTGAGCTACCGAAGTCAATTGTAACTTTATCTTTAATCAATCACAGAAATCTTTGAATTTGTCGTTATCAAACTGCCGACCATTGTCTGTAATCAGCACCATGGGCATCCCGAAATGGCTTAGTATATTCCTCTT
>JANZLC010000202.1:6400654-6414764 GCA_026413385.1 Erythroxylum gracilipes | reverse complement strand
ACTTCTTCTTTTAGCTCACCATGCAGGAATGCATTCTTCACATCAAACTGATGTAACGGCCAACTTAGGTTTGCTGCTAATGAAAACAACACCCTAATAGTATCAATTTTCGAAACTGGACTAAAGGTCTCAGAGTAATCTACTCCACATGTCTGAGTATATCCTTTTGCTACCAAATGAGCTTTGTATCTTTCCACTGTTCCATTTGCCTTATGTTTTATAATAAACACCCATTTGCATCCAACTGTCCTTTTTCCAACTGGCAGAAGACACTTCTCCCACGTTCCATTTTTTCTAGGGCATCCATTTCCACTTCCATTGCTAGGTACCATTCTTTCTTCATCTGAGCTTCTTCAATTGTTCTAGGAATTTCTCCAGTATACAACACAGAAGTAAATGCCCTAGCTTCTTCTGACAAGCTCCCCCTCACTACATTAGCTATAGGGTATCTGGATTTTCTGGAGTCATGATCTGGTGAATATCTCTGGGGCGGGACTCCCCAAGTGCTTCTTGGAGGAAGAACATACCACTTGGTAGATTCTACTATTTCTGTTTCAGTTTCTAGTGGTAAGGCTGCATGAAAGTGGTCAGAGTAATTGAGAGCGGAAGTATTATCATGAATAGGGGTTATTACCTCTCGAGGAGTATCCATCTGAGGAGCTTGGGGTGATCCTGGTGAGATGGGCGTCCCTACGTTGTCAGAGGTATCCCTTCCGGTAGGTCCAAGAATTGACATACTTGGGGATAGAAGCCAGCTCAGTGTCTCGGTTTCTGACTTCTCCTCCTGAACACTAAGTTGGGTGGCATAGAAATATTTGGTTTCTAAGAAGTCACAATCCATAGTGGTGAACATGCGACGAGAAGAAGGATGGTAGCACCTATAACCTTTCTGATGAACCCCATACCCAACAAACACACATTTAAGGGCACAAGGATCAAGCTTAGAACGCTCGGATTTTGGTATGTGGACAAAAACGGAGCATCCAAAGATGCGAGGTGATAGAGCTAGGGGTGCTGGTATTTTGGTATGACTAGAAAGAGTGTCTAAGGGTGTTTTAAGGTGAAGTATTGTGGTAGGTAGGCGGTTAAGAATATAAACAGTAGTAGCAACGGCTTCAGGCCAGAAAAAATGGGGTACACGAGATTCAATAAGTAAGGCCCGTGTGATTTCAAGAACGATCCAATTTTTTCTTTCTGCTACCCCGTTTTGTTGGGGTGTGTTTGGGCAAGTGGTTTGATGGAGTAATCCTGTTTCTTGAAAGAAAGTTTGCATGGTATGATTGACAAATTCTCCTCCATTATCAGTTCTAAGGATTTTAATGGATTTCTGAAACTGTGTATGGACCATATTATAAAAATGAATAAATCTCTGAGGAACTTCAGATTTGTGTTTAAGAAAATATACCCAAGTCATGCGGGTACAATCATCCACAAAGATCAAGAAAAATTTAAACATACTATTCCCAGAATTAGGTGCTGGATCCCACACATCAGAATGGACTAGATCAAATATATGTTCAACCCGAGTGTTACTAGCAAGAAAAGTTTTTCTATAACTTTTGGCTAATACACACGTATCACAAGGACTAGTATTGGACAAGTGAGGAAAAAGAATTTTAAAATAAGCGGGAGATGGGTGACCTAAACGACGGTGCCAGAGCCAACTTTCGCGGTGAGTAGTTCTATGAGCTAGTAGGACTGTCCCGGTCTGAGCTACCTCATCAACGTAGTACAACCCATCTCGCTCAGTGCCACTTCCAATAATCTCCTGAGTTTGGATATCCTGCAATAAGCAAAAACCGGGGTTCATAATTACTTTACAATTTAATTCCCGGGTGACTTGACTTATAGAGACTAGTTTACAAGTGAGGGATGGTACATATAAGCAATGAGAGAGTTTTAGTGTGGGGGATAGTTCTACTGATCCTGCACCTTGGACTAGTGCGTAATTACCATTAGCTGTCTGAATCTGACCTTTTTTTGGTAATGAAGGGTTGATAAGATCTGTAGGATCAAAGGTCATTGTATCAGTAGCACCACAGTCAAAAATCCACTGAGTGCATTTTGGTTTATTGGATTTGTGGGCAAGATATGCAATTTGATGGTTGTCGGATGTATGAAAATATGGTGGGTCAATAAAATTGGGTTGGTCATTGTTAACATTCTTCGTAGCATAAGGACCACAATTATCAATTTTAAAATTTTCAAGCCTTAAAACATTAGAACCACATATTTGAGGGTTTGGGAAAATATATTGTTTCCCAAACCCAGTACCTGCGTCGGTGGAGTCCAATATCTTTGGGCCATCTCCTTTTTTTGGGCTATCTCCTTCTTTCTTCCCAAAAATAGCTCCTGCGAAAAATCCACTCTCCCTCTCCTTCTCACTACTGCCGACGCCAACTTCTCCACTCCCCCTCGCACTAGCACCGACGCCAACTCCGGCGACCTCAGGATTGCCTGTTGCGGTAGCTGCTTTGCCCGATCGAGGTCGCCGTTTTGGGTTATCACGCCACCATTCGGGAAACCCAACCAGATGGAAGCATTCCTCCTTCACGTGTCCTGTCATACTACAGTGGGAGCATTTGAGTGTTGAGCGGTCGATACCAGTCCGCCGGAACGACGAACTCCCTGATTCCGATCGGTGTTCCTGACCCCAAACCGATTTTGTCTTTTCCCTTTGCTCCTTTGAAATACTCTTCACGAACTCAGATCTGGGTTTTTGATGATGTCCCTTAACAGACAACCCAGTTCCGATGTGTGATATGCCTCCTTCCCCACTATCACCGGTTAGCGATGGGCTTAGAATAGCCATCCTGGCGGCCTCCCTTCTGACAGTCGCATAAGCTTCTTCTACTGAGGGTAAGGGATCTTGCTTCAACAGATCCCTCTTGATGGAATCATACTTATCATCCATGCCTGCTAGGTACTAATATAGTCGATTTTTCCACTTGATTTTGTTGAACAGCGTGATATCAATAGCACATTGCATTGGGTTTGGCTCACGTGTGTCGATCTCTTGCCAAATTTGTTGAAAGCTACTGCAATATTTTTCACTGGTCATTGATCCCTGTTGATGCTTGTTGGCTTTGGTTATGAGGTCAAAAATTTGCAGAGACCCTTCACCACTTTGATATGTGTTTTCCAGACCTAACCATAGGTCCCTTGAGGTCGGATATTGGATGTACTGTCCAACTAATTCTGGTTCAATTGCGTCAATGATCCAGGAGAAGACCTGGAGATCTGCTTGTTGCCATCTACGAAATGTTGAAACTGTTTTCACCGGTTGTTCCATCTCGCCGTTGATATATTCGAGTCTCCCTCGTTTTCCAATGGCCAGCAACATCAATTTCGACCACAGGGAGTAATTGTGGTCATTCAATTTGATGGATACATTGGCTGTTTCATTTCCAGTATTCTGAGTTAACAATTTCTCTATTTGTGTTGACAGGAATTCTGAAGCTTCAGACATTGCTGCAGACTCAGCAGTACTGTGGGTACTCATAGTGATCTACCCTAGAATCGACACTGCTCTGATACCATATTGGATCGGGTATGGAAAAAACATGAGTCAATTATCAAGGTAAATCTCTTATGTTTTTCTTTCTTTAACCGTTACATATCTATATACAACAATAACTTACTTTTCAGTCAACTCTACTTATTAGTACTAATTAGGATCCCTACCATTATGGCCTACTCTCTAATTATAGAATTTGACTAATCATGTCATCAAGTTATTGTTGTAACTTCTATTTCTAACAAGGGTCGGGAGCAGCCTTCGGGCTTACCTGTTAACGACACAGATGCTGCTGTCCTTGCTTCATCTTCCTGGCATAGCTTTGTCCATAGAAAGAGTCCATAATAGTATGTTTCCTTCTTATGGTCCTTTGCCACCTTCTTCAGTCAGATTTATAGAAGTTATGTTGCTTTGATCTTATCTAACAATGTCGCATTACCAATCATATTTCTTTTTTCCCCCGCAAAAACAAGGGATAACTCTGAGCCTCGATGTTGCCCCTTTCCAATGACCAAGTTCCGTAAGCTTTGCGGACATATCAGCCAAGTTAAGACAACTCGTTACACAAACTAAAGGCCAAAACAAAGCAGATAAAGCTTGTGAATCCATGAACGTCATCCATCAAGCTCATAAAGGCAGTCAGTCCTAGTTCTAGTCCTAATCCAAAACAGATGCCTGTTAGGATGCTATTGAATTAGAACTAGACCATGGATCGTAGATAGCGAAGTACCAACGGCTAGCTTAATGAAATATGGAAACTTCCCTCTCACATAAGTTATACACTGGGACAGTAGAGCTGGCGGACTGTTGCGGAGCGTAGATTCTTTGCCTGCCTTCAAGGCAACACATTGTTGCTTCGCGTAGAATGCTGAAAGATATAGTTCACTTCACATTGACATTACCTTGTAACAAACAAATCCGTGATACAGCCAATTATGTGGTATTATATAGAATAAAATAATATATGAGATGTAGGAACCTGCATCGTTTCATAATTAAAGGTAAAACAGAATGTACAATTGTTTCATTTCTTCACAATGTTAACAAGTGGACAAAATATAGAAGAAGCTGAAATCTATGGAAGTATATATTAAGCATCATGTAAAAGGTCTCGAACAAACATATCAGGAAAGGATACAGGAAAGTTACTTAAACCATTAAGCAAAACTGGAAAGGATACTGCCATAAAAAGCTAAGACTAAAGATGCCAATATCAGCTAACCGGATCCATAAACAAATGTTCAAAATCCGGCATTCATCAATGCTAAAGCTTTCAGGTTAAATCAGAGCAATTTCTGAACCATTAACTGGTGTTGCCATCCCCTTTATCTGCAGTAGGATCAGAAGTGGGTTTCTTCAGTGGGTTTGATTCTGCTGAACCTGTACTCATCAACACTCGCTTCACTCCTCTTCCCACGACACCTAGATCTGTGACTCCAGTAGCACCATTTGTCTGAGTAGCAGAAGCAGTTGAAGCATTAAAACCTCCACTGCTGTTAGCAGTAGCCATCTGCGAAGAGCTCAAGACAATGGGCGAGTCACTGCTCTGACCTCCACTTGCTTTTGCAGCTGCCATTCCCAGTATTTCTGAAAGAATTGATTTGGGGTTAAGAGCTAGCTGCTGCAGATCTTCGAGCTGCAACCATAATTACACAGCTTGATCAAGTTAGCTCCAATAGCCATTACTAAACATTATAGATCAAGTCTCAGTTCACTTACCTTCTTTTCCAGCTCTCCAGAAAGACCAGTAAGTGTTTCAATCTCTGCTTCTTTATCTGTCAAAAGTTCACCAGTCTGGCACCCATTGGATGATTGCTGAATTCCCTCATCTACTTCTGAGATGGCTGATGATGTTGCTGATTCTGAGAAACTCTTAACTTCATTCATCAGTCGGTGTAACCTTGACTTACAGATAGATATAGCTTTCTGGCAATACGGTATTGCTTCCTGAGGCTTTGAGCCAATCTCCAGGCACAAACATATGCGGAAATTTCTGAATGTACAGTTAAGCTCATGGAATGAATATAGCAGGCAAAAAGCAAGTGAAAAATGGAAATTTACAACTTGAAAACAATGTCAACACAAATAATTTATTCATCAGCAAATCTTAGCTTTGTACAAACACAACCATAATATTATCTCAAACTATGTTGAAAACTCAGAAAGGATACAGTTCAGCTATATGCCTACTATCTGTTTCAACAAGTCGTTCTAAAATGAACAGTGCTTTCTGGTAATCACTGAGCGATGTTTCAATGTCCTCTGCAAGAAGTATAACAGTAATGACATCCACAGTTTAGTAAAAGGAGAGGCGTAAACAAACCAACAAACAATTAGCATATACAACTGAAAAAGAAAGAAAGGGTGGCCAAACTGACCTCTTTCCAGAGCAACTTCTGCTAATGCTGATAGGATGTCCACTTTATCCATTGAGTCCTCCGAGTGTTTCTCAGCAATTGCCCTTGCAACATCCAGCATTTTCCATGCCAAATCAAGATCAGATTCATCTTCATCCGCTTCTGCCAGGTCCTCATCATCACTATCCTCATCATTCTCTTCTTGATCATTTCCACCTGAAGCTGCAAAATGAACGAGGACACAGCTAAAAATGTTCAGGAATAAATTGGTCAATAGTTTGAAACAAGAATGCTTCCTCTATCACAAAACATCAAAACTAATATTTGCCAAGAACACTATCACATGGCACAGTTTTAATTCTTGTTTATGGCCAATCATTTACACACAGTATGTCTATCTCAACAGAGAAAAGAAATGCACGGGACTAAATCACCAATTATTCTTTTGCTGAAGCATGCCAAGGAGTAAAATTTAGACTGAAGCTCATCACTTGCAGTTAAAGATTCACATATTTGCAAGCAGAAGGCAGCTACAATCAAGCATAAATCAAAGAGTTACAAGGTCATACAGAGTGAAAGAACATATTTGTTGCTCCATGAAGTGCACATCAAAAACATCAACGTCATGATTCACCATGTATAAAGGTCATTTCTATAAATCTTCAAAATAGCTCTTGAGTCCATGAAGTGTAAGTGTGAAAAGCTTATCCCTTTTACATAATTGAGGTCCATTTATATTGGGTTAACATCTTAGACAATCTAGTTCAGACTCCACTCTACGCAGAGAGGAAAACAAATCAAGTTAAAAGTGTCCATGGTAAAAGAAACATTCAAGCAGAATACTAACCTTCATCTGCCACTCCTTGACAATTGGAGGCGCCATCTTGATCCACATTGCTAGAAACAGTTGCCATTGAAGACTCCCCGTTGATGGGATTCTTGAGAGACCCATCTTTATCAGAGTGTTGGGTAGAATCAACATCCTTCTTGGGCATTGTGGCCAGTGGATCAGCCTCCTCTTGAGCTTTGTATAACAGTGCACGCCCATACTGGTAGTAAGATTGCACACATTCAAGAGCAAGCTCACCATAGTGTGACACCCTGAAATGACCAGAAAAAAGACACGAACTCCATAAAATGTTGAAAGAAATATATGCTCAGTGCAGGATTTTCTCCAATTAACTAAGTTTTTTCTTAGGTACATCCAGTGTCATTCCTGGCATAACTACAATCGAAAAGCATGCATAGCAGAAAGGTATATAAAACCCTAAAAGTCTCCACTAAAAGACCAAACCTAATCACTTCTTCACTGAAACCCCAAAAAAGACCTATTTCAAAGGAACTGAGATATTATCAGCTTAGAAGACAATTTCACAACAGAAAAAGCATAGCCTGAACCAACAAATTCCCAAATAACAAAAGCCCTAACCTGATCTCTAGGGCACGGCTGAAGCACTCGGTAGCCTCGGCGAAATCATTTTCCTTAAGGGCTTTCGTACCTCTCTCCGTTAGCTCCAACGCGAGCTCCAGCGATTTCTCCGGATCTTCGTCTGCCACTGGAGCCGAAGTCCCAGCATTATCGGTCTCGCTGTTGTGGTTGTTGCAAGTGGACTCCGCCCCACCCTGTGCGTTCGACTCTATTGTCGCCTCGTTTGAAGCTTGAGCCTCCCCTGCCGCCGGAACGATTTGCTCCGCCATCGTCACTGATGACTCCGACGCCATCACTGCTACTTTCTTCTTCTCGCAGCTAGCGAATTTAAAGTGCGAAAATCAGGAGGGAAACGACTTCGTATTTGGCGCGCTTCGAAAATAAAACCCCCGGTCAATTAAAAATAAATTGTCCACAAAGCCCCGAACATAGCTTACATTATGGCCATTTTAGTACTTTCACAACTTGAACCGGTCTCATTTTTCACCTCAACAACGACGTCGTTTCTTTAAATTTGAATGGCCAATTTGGTAAATTTCAACAAATATTGTTTCTTTAAAATTTTTAGGCCACATAAAATGTGTGTTTGTAAAAGAAGGAAGATCATCTAGAGGCAAATTAATGGCTTCCACAGTTTCCACACCTGTGTTCGGAGCATTCTCACAAACAAAAGTGCGAAATGAGCACCCTCCGTCCTCGAAGGCGCAGGCTCCTAAACCTGCGATGGCGCCGCTCGCCACCCGGAGGCACTTACTCTTCTCTCTGACCGCAGCTCCGATGTTCTTCGCCGGCACGGCATTAGCCGAGGACATACCGCTTTTTGGACTGAGGAAGAAGCTGAGGAAGGCGGAGGAGGAAGCGGAGAAGCTGGTTAGGGAGGGCTTGGAGACAGCGGAGAAAGGACTGGTGACGGCGGAGAAAGGGATAGAAAAGGTGGAGAGGGGAATTGAGGCTGCTGAGGAAGAAATCGAGGCTGCGGAGGAGAAGATAGAAGAGACGGTGAGCTTCGGAGGATTGGCGCAGGCGGGAGCGGTGGCCGGAGCGGAGGTGGTCGGAGTAGTGGTGGCAACGTCGATTGTGAATGGGATTTTAGGTCCCGAAGCCTAAAATTAACTTCTTTGGCATTGTAACTGTTGAGACCTGTCTTGTGTATCCTTCACTCTTTGAATGACCCGTCTTCGTTTAACTTGCTACTTCTGTTGATAATATTAACCAAAGTGATCGAATTACAAGCTTGAAGCAGAATTACATATCTGAATATATATAGTTAAATAAAATCTAATTTTAAATTAGATAATTCTGAACTTCAAACAAAAATAGCTATATCCTTTAATTATGAAGTGAATTTCATTTGATGGGAACTTGTCCCCCATTCAATCGTAAATTCCAGACACAAAAATGTACCCAGCAACTTGAGTTCAACGATGATAGAAGGTTATGAATGGTTGAGTGAGCGTGGAAAATCAAACTTCCATGGAAAGCGACTGCAAAGATATTGAGACCCTTAAGTTGAGAACTAAAACCGGAATTACCAACTAACTAGTGTTCACACAACCTTAAGAAGACCAAAACCACTGCCTGTGTCGACTGAATTGCACAGAATGTCTCTCCAAATGGCCCGCGTGGTTCCAAACCCACTACGTCTCCACCGATGTCCGCTTCCCCCTCTCGCCGTCAGCCCCTACGCTCACGCCCCAACCAAGCGCCGGAGATTCAACGTTATTGCTTGCCAGACAAAGCCTAGTCCCGGCCCCACAGAAACTTCCTCAGCGCCCACGGTACATTTCTTATGAACACCATGTTCTGTTCCTGTGTTGTTGAGTTGAGTTTGTATGGGATTAAATGTAGGAAGACAAGGTCGCTGAGGTGGGTCCGGTCACAACTCCGCCCTCTGGTTCTGCGTTTCCGGAGTTCCCTAATAAAGATGTGAATAGGCGAATAGCGGCGGCTTCGGTTCTTGCTGCCGTGGGGCTTTTTGTGTCATCGAGGCTGGATTTTGGTGTCTCTTTGAAGGACCTCTCGGCTTCTGCTTTACCTTATGAAGAGGTTTCCGCTCTATGTTCCTATTTCTTTCTGGAGTGTTTGGTGTATTGGTTATGCTAAATATGGATTTTGATCCAAAGGATAAATATTTGACGTGCTAATTGACAGTACAATGCTTGAAAACTGAAAAAATAAGAAGATGAGTGGGATGAAATCTTGTTTCATCTTGTGCTGAATCTAATTTGTTGTGTATAGATAGGATAATTCTTACTTGAATCAAATACGTAGAAAAATGGAAATCTTCCTTTCAACAAATCAGATGAACCAGCTCCATTCTGATCAGTGGGCTGAGATGTTTTTGCAATGTGATAATTAGTTTTCATGTGATGTGTACAATATGAGGGCTTCCTTTCGTCCAGATCAAGTTTTTGCTGATAATGTCTTGCACTTGTGTTGTATTTGATGCCTGTGTAGGCCCTTTCAAATGGGAGGCCTACTGTGGTGGAGTTCTATGCAGATTGGTGCGAAGTATGCAGGGAGTTAGCTCCAGATGTTTACAAAGTCGAGCAACAGTACAAGTATGATCATCAAGTTTCAATTTTCTGTAGATCCCAGGCTTAATTATGTCGCTTTTTTTTACTTGAGAAATAACTTCATTCGAATGCATATTGTCATCAAAACCCTTTGGCAGATTAATCTTTCAGTTATTTATCGATAATTTACTGTTTTGTGCCGAATTTGAGAACATAATGGAAGATTCCTCTTACTTTATCAATCTTACTCACACCTACCCAGGGATCGTGTGAATTTTGTTATGCTGAATGTTGACAATACAAAGTGGGAACAAGAGCTTGATGAATTTGGTGTTGAGGGCATTCCACACTTCTCCTTCTTGGACAAAGATGGAAATGAAGAGGGTAATGTGGTTGGCAGGCTTCCAAAACAATACTTCTTTGAGAATGTAGATGCTCTTGCTCGTGGGGAAACAACGGTACCCCATGCCCGTGTTGTGGGACAATACTCAAGTGCTGAATCCAGGAAAGTTCACCAGGTTGTTGATCCTAGAAGTCATGGTTAAATCCTACGTTCACCATCAGAAGAAAAACTGTCAAATTTTTAAGTAATTCATTTCTAGCGTGTTAATCTTCTATTGAGTCTTAGTTAAATGCAGGCTGTCGTATATGTTGACAAAATGGGTGTTTTGCTTATGTCCGGGACTATAGTTTCACCCTACATTTCTCATTCCTTTTACTTTTCAGATGGCAAGACATTTAGGATCTTCTTATTGGTATCTGTTTGCATTGCATGCAGGTTGAAAATTCATATCGCAAATCAGAGATACCAAATATGATTGTTGTTCGTGTTGTTAGTTTGTCAAGAAGCTGGTTCCCTTCTGCAAATTTGTACCTTCTGTCTTCACTTGTAAGTTCCCTGTTGTCCACGAATCCATAAGGTTGTGATGTCGTCAATTGTTGGTCATTTAAGCTTGTGTATATCAGGACGTTATGGCCATTCCTTCTTTCTCGAGTTATCTGATTTCCCCTGATCACCATTTGACATTTTTGTGTGTGAGCTACCAATCTGTGAGTCTCTCCGTTAAATGAAAACTCCTATCTTTCTGTGCAGCGTGGCTTTACTCAAGGGCACGGGATCGTCTGTCCCTATTAATCTATTCCAACCCTGTGCCAATGCCAAAAAATTCAGCCACAAGTTTTATAATAAATAAATGGAATATAGTGAAATTTGTATATGAAAATTTGTAACACAGGGTAGGAACAGATTAAAAGGCACAGATCTTCCGCATCAAGCACAAGAGTTTATTTATCAAATAGAATGAAATTGACTATTCTGAACTGCAAAGTCTTTTTAATTTCCATTCAAATATTTTATATTTATTTAAAAATTAATAAACTAATACATGTTTATTATTTAAATTATATAATATTTTGCATAATTTATGTGCATAATTTATGTTTTGTAGTTTATTATTAATTACTGTAAATGATTTATATCAAATTAGGAAGTATAATATCTTTCTAAACATAAATTCCAATTTGGTAATATTAAATATTTTATTAATTTATTAAATGAATATGAAAAGAAAAATAAATAATTAACCTTTGTATAAAAAAGTTGAAAAGGTTGAATATAGCTAATCATCATCATCATCATCATCCTACCCCAAAGTTCCTCAATGAAGCAGGGTCTGGGGGGTCTGATAGTACGCAGTCTTTCTCCTACATTGTAGAAAGACTGTTTTCAATAGGCTCACATGCATATGTGACATGATAATAGAGATGTAGGTTACAGAAATAAATACGTAAAGAGTGGTATTATAATCAAATATATACACCATAATCTGCTATTACCTTTTACCTTGCCAAGCCCAATTGTTGCATTATGCGTCTCTCCTGATCAATGACCTGTGAGTGCGGCAATCCGATGGTTTTCATTATGCCAGAGGAGGCATCTCCCCATACACCTGAAAAAAATTGAATATATTTAAGTTTACAGTAATCTTATATAATGTGAATGTAAATTATTTTGATAAAAAAATTTATTTAAATGTTAAGCGAATTATTGTTTTACATATTTATATTTAAATATAAATTTTAAGTTTGAATAACAAATTTCAAAATGATTTTTTTTAATTTTTACATATTTACCATCATTTGAAATAATTTGTAGTTAACTTTAGCCTTTTTGCAGTATCTCTTTTAGTGTCTCTTTTGTAAGAATAGGAAATTTAAATTAAGTATTAATTAAATTAATGGATATTATTTGATAATAAATCATCATCAACATCATCATCACACCCAGTCTGAAGTTCGGTAATAAAACAAGGTTTGGGGAGGTCTGATAGTATGCCAATAGTATGAAGCGTGTTTTATCAAACAAAATAGAAAATCTTGTAGAAGTTACTCATGTAGAAAATCGTGTTTGTGAGTCTTCTTTACCTTTGTTAAGTCCATACAGTGTCTACTCTCGTGACCATTCTTGGACGAGAAATATTAGGAGTGTATTATCTACTTTTAGATCTCGTTTGAAGGAAATCATCCAAAGTTTCAAAATGGAACAGTGTGGTCTCAGATCTACAACTGCAGAACAATACGTAAAGCTAGAGATCCCTAAGGAGTTGATCGCCTTATGGAGAGAGCAGAACCATACACGCCTACACTTTGGAGCTCTACGACTTGTCCTTACTTTACATGGAAGAAAAGATATTCCTGCAACGGCTAGGATATCCCTTCTGGACACTGCCTATACAACTTACCAAAATGCTCTTATTGGTACCTTGCTGACTACTTTTGACAGAGGAAGTGTCATCTTGACCATAGCACCTGATTTCAACATCAGGTTGGATGATCCCACTTTGTCTGAACGTCTACAGGTTCAGATCCAAATCACTGGAGCATATCAAGATCCTACGACCATGATAGCTACTCTTCACCATCAGATGATCTATCGTCTACAAAGTCATGCCTTGGACATAAAACTTTCCAAATTCTACTTCGGATGTATTATACATGGTTGCTGATCGCTCAAATGATCAGACTACTATCCTCCATATCCCAAAGCAGTTGCCTTCAAAGGAGCTTGAAAAGTTGATGCCAACAGAATGGATTACCAACTACCAAAAGGTATTCCACGCGACTCATCGAAACTCTTTTCATACAACAACTCCTCCGATTCTACAGACTCTGAGAGATGACTCAGTCAGATCCATCTACACCAGACCTAGCGACGACACGCCTGGTTTATCTACATTAGGTTCAATCCTGATGATTCAGCCCATTGAACAGTCAGATCTACTAGATCTATCATTTGGGGCAACAAGCCTTAAGATCCAACCCGTATTCTCTCATACGGAAGGTAAAGACAAGTCCTCTTATTCATTATTTCAAATCCAATGGAGATCTAGTATATGTAAGTCATCATCGTGGATACTTTGTATGGGATGTCGACCCATCCATGTGCGAACCAGATTGAGAGATCTGTCTCAACCCAGAGTTAGACTCTGATGATAATGATCCAAGATATCAACGGAGAAGGAAGAAGAAATTAAAGCCCAAATCTCGGTGCTTACCTTCTCAGTATCATCCTCTTGGTGATGATACAAATCAAGACGATCCAAATGGTCTACTCATGATAGAAAGATCCATACCAAAGTCTCTAAAAGAGATGCTCAGGTCATCTAAAACATGCAGATCTATTGAAGGATCTTGCAGATCTATGCCAGCAATTCCTGTTCAACCTCCTACTCCTATGCCCTATATGATGGCAAGGCCAGATGAGGATAACTTTCCTCAATTATCCAGGAGTACTGATGAAACACAGAGGATTATCTCTAACCCATACATCCGAGCTATAAGAATCACTTCACATGATACACCTGTGTCAAATCCAACTGATGTAGTGCTTAACTGGCAGACACACAACACAGTAGCACAGAACAAAGTTCTGAGAAGGATTGATTCCAAGCTGGATGGAATTAGTCAACAAAATATTGCTACTCATCGAAAAGTCAATTATGTTTCGGAACAGATACAAAAGATGCATAAGTCTTACAAAGCCCAGATTCAGCACCTTGATGTTGAACTTCGTCAATACATCTCAGCCCAATACATGGGGTCAGAATTCGAATTTATAGTTCGAAAGATACAAGAGATACAAAGGACTGTACAACAAATGGAAGCAAACATGCATGCTTCTCAATCTCAACAGATATATGGCTCATCTTCTTCAAAGTTTCCAACTCTTCAGCCATCATATCCATCTCCTTCGTATCAACGGTATCCAGAAGAAGCTGACTATTCAAAGGTA
>JANZLC010000202.1:6385581-6400554 GCA_026413385.1 Erythroxylum gracilipes | reverse complement strand
TAAACCTCAAAACTCAGTAGCGATATCCGCTCATTTCCAACACTACCGAGCTACCCCTATTGATCGATCGGTCTCTATAATGACACTTGACCGATCGACAAACTCCCAATGACCCATCATGTGGGGGCGGGATGTTACATCCTCTGTCAAAGGTAGTCAGCAAGGTACCAATAAGAGCATTTTGGTACGTTGTGTAGGCAATGTCCAGAAGGGATATCCTGGCTGTTGCAGGAATACCTTTTTTTCCATGTAAAGTAAGAACAAGTCGTAGAGCTCCAAAGTGTAAATATGTATGGTTCTGCTCTCTCCATAAGGCGATCAGCTCCTTAGGGATCCCTAGCTTTACGTATTGTTCTGCAGTTGTAGATTTGAGACCACGCTATTCTAGTTTGGAACTTTGGATGATTTCCTTCACATGAGGTCAAGAAGTAGATAACACACTCCTAATATTTCTCGTCCAAGAACGGTCACGAGAATAGATACTGTACGGACTTAACAAAGGTAAAGAAGACTCACAAACATGATTTTCTACATGAGTAACTTCTACACGATTTTCTATTTTGTTTAATAAAACACGCTTCACACAATTAGGCAAACTAGTTAAAGACAAACTAGATGATAAATGAATTGGATCTGAAGAAGTTTCCATAATTCTTATGCAACTCTCTTCTTACTCCCTTTCTTACCTAATATCAAAATGTCCCCCCCCCCCAGGTAAAGATGCAAAGGTTGTATATGTTCCCAAGTAAACCACAAGCAGTAGTGGAATACTAAGCGAGGAGTAGAAAACTCCAAGGGGTACGCAGGTTTCTTCGAAGTTAAAAAAAAACGCTTGGCACTTTACCACAATCAGTAAATAAAGTTTCAAACAATAAATAAGAAAAATACCTGAAGGAGACCAGATTTGCTAGTACTTTACACACTGTAAAGACCGGCTCCTCTTCTCGCTTGTTACGCTAGGAGTTTTCACTGAGAGACCTTGAGGGTATGACAATCCTACAGTTTTAGAATGAAAAATTTCTACATCTACGAGACGTAAATTTTGGCTAAAGCTTTCAGCCTACAACTTAGATTTTGAGGTCCGGTGCGAGGGCTTTAAAGGGTGTTGTTTACCCTGATACGCTCACGCCAGACCTTCCTATTTCTAGCTACGGCCTCAGTAAGGGCCAGTTCGGACATATCATTCCTGATCACTTCCCTCCAGTTCTTGTAATGTCTCCCTTTTCTTCTCTTGTAGCCAGTAAGGGTTATGTTCTCACCTCGTCATACCGGAGCATCAGAGGGCGTCCTACGTATATGCCTAAACCACCTAAGCGTTATCTCTCTTAACTTGTCAGCAATACTAGCCACCTGTAATCTATCTCTCACCACACGATTTCGGACCCTATCTCTTTTGGTAATGTTACACATCCACCTAAGCATACGCATTTTTGCTACCACCAACTGTCGTGTATGTCTATGTCTAGTAGGTCAACACTTTGCCCCATATAAAATTGTTGGCCGAATCACCATTTTATAGAACTTCCTTTTGAGTTTAGAAGGGATCTTTTTATTACATAAAACACCTGATGCACTTCGCCAGTTAACCCACCCAGATCTAATACAATGTACCACATCGTCATCAATATTACCATCTCTCTGAATGATAGACCCGAGGCATTTAAAACTCGATTTCTGAGGTATGATGTCAGTCCCAATTGCTACCACCGTCTTTTGTACCATCTGGCTATCCGCAAAGTTGCATTCGAGATACTCTGTCTTGGATTTGCTCATTCTAAAACTTTTTGATTCTAACGCTTCTCTAACTTGGCATTAACCCCCTCCTTGGTCTCATCTACCAGGACAATACCGTCCGCAAATAACATACACCAAGATATCTCTCTTTGAATATGTTTGATAAGTACGTCTAACACTAATGTAAATAGAAAAGGGCTCAAGGCCGAGCCTTGGTGTAGTCCTACACCAATGGAGAATGCTTCCGTGTCGCCCCCTGTCGTCCTTACGCTAGTCAATGCTCCTTCATACATATCCCTAATTACTCTAATATAAGTCATAGGAATGTCCTTTGCCTCCAAATACTACCATATGAGTTCTCTAAGAACCCTGTCATACGCCTTCTCCAAATCTACAAAGATTATATGTAAATCTCGTTTTCTTTCCCTGTAGCATTCCATTAGTCTCCGGAGCAGATGTATTGCTTCTGTCATGGATCTACCAAGTCTAAAGCCGAATTGGTTGTCCGATATAGAAGCAACTCTCCGGATTCTCTTTTCAATTACCTTTTCCCACAGCTTCATGGTATGACTTGGTAATTTGATGCCTCGATAGTTGTGACATTGTTGGATGTCTGTCTCCCTTGGCCTTGTATAAGGGGATTAACCTACTCAATTTCCATTCATCCGGCATTTGGCTGACTCGAGGATCACATTAAAAAGTTAAACTAACCACTCAATACCGGCAACACCTACTCTCTTCCATACCTCTATAGGGATTTCATCCGACCCGACGACCCTTCCACTCCCCATCCCCCTTAAAACCTTTGCAATTTCTCCCCTTGTGATCCTCCCCCATGAGTACCCATTTAGAAAGTGTCCTGACACTGGAGGTTCGCCTAATTCTATGCTGACCAAGGAGCCTTCGTTATAAAGGCCATAAAAGTATCTCTGCCACATCCGCTTGATGTCTTGGGCCCTTTGTGAGCACCTATCCTACTTCGTCATGTATACAGTAGGCCTAGTTAAAATCTTCCGTCTTACGTGCGCTATTTCTTGCTATCTTGAAAATTCTTTATACTCTCTTGACCGTATCCAAAACCCTTTACATCATATTTGATAATAAATATGATATAAAATTATAATAATAATTTAAATATTTATTTTTTTACAGGAGAACATGAAAAAGATATCTTACTTTATTAATTATAAATATATAATTTCAAAAACTTATGAAATTATAGTTAATTATAGTTAACTATAATTTCATAAGTTTTTAAATTATAGTTAGCTTTCATGTACCATATTTATTGTAGAGTTACCTTTATGTGTTTTTTGGAATATTCATCCATTAGGAAGAGATTATTTTTATAAAAACTATACAATTGTATATATATATATACATATATAATATGCTTATAAATATAATTGCAAAAGTACTTTTATATAATCATAACATAAATGTAAACAAATATTTAAAGTATGCTTGATTTTTAAATTTATTTCTTAAAGTGTATATTACTTTTTACTTTTATATTGTAATTTTATTATAATAGAGAATTGAAGGATTTCTCTTGGAAAGTTACTTAAACATGGCACCAACAGAGACAAAATGATAGCCAATTCTAAACTAAAGTACCAAAACAGAAACTTTCAGACTCAAGAATGAAAAAAGAAGTCAAGATACATCCAGTTTCAATTCTCTATCTAAGACATTTGACCTGAGATCAGGCTCTCCATTCATGACTCGGAAGAGAAAGTTATCATTATGGAAAGAAAAAGAAACAAACAACAAAGTATGAACTCGTGTATTAAAAGAGGCAATATCTGTTTTGTTCTTGCACACCTCCTTTTCAACATGATGAACATATGGCAACAAAAAATCTGAGAGGTAATAAGAAAGCGTGAAACATATATCTGTTAAAGGTATGTATAAGTAACCTCGTTTAGTATTCACAGCAAGGAAAACCATTGTCATGCAACTTCAATGAACTAAATTACCCAATAAGCTGTTTGTTGAAGGAGAGCTGTGTTCACTTAACCATGGATCCTGCACAGAAACTGGGGAACTATCCTTAATCACCTCCATTGAAGTTAAACAATCTACCATCCTAGAAGGAACAAATACTTTCCGGCTGCCTACCCCTTCCTTCTTAACTGAGGCAACACTTAGTGATCTCTCCGATGATGAACAAGATGAAGCTTCGGGCGATGCCATGCACATATCTGGCATCCATGAACTAAGCCTGATGTTTTCCAGCTCTTCTGCCACTTCCATCATCGTGGGCCTCATATCCTGATGGAAAGCAAGGCACCTAAAAGCAAGCTCTGTAACACTATGAATGGATGACAATGTCCAAGCATCCCTGTGTGGCTCGAGTTGGGGATCAATTATTTCGTCCACACAACCCCTTTTGATCCTATCAACAGCAAGTGCAGCCAAATTCACCTCACTCTGACGACGAGAAAAATCAACCACTTTCAGTGCAGTTATTATCTCAACAAGTACAACCCCGAAACTATAAACGTCACTTTTATCAGACAGATGAAAATATTGATGGTACTGAGGATCAAGATAGCCTGGAGTCCCCTGTGGGGCTGTTGAGATATGTGATGATTCGATCATGCCAAGCCTTGAAAGACCAAAATCAGCTACCTTGGACCTGTAATTGTAATCCAACAGTATGTTGCTTGATTTGATGTCTCGGTGGTAAATAGGTGGATTCATAACAGAGTGTAGATAGGCAATAGCTTTGGCTGTTTCAGTAGCAATTGTGAGCCGAATCGTCCAAGGAAGTCCCTGTCCCCTCTCTCTTTGTAAATGCTGACAAAGAGTTCCGTTTGGCATAAACTCATAGACAAGGATTGGTTGACCCTCTTCCACGCAGAAAGCCAAGAGGCGAACCAGGTTAGGATGACTGACAGAAGAAAGGAGTTTAATTTCATTCCTGACTTGTTCAATGCTATACATATCTCTATGTCTGATCTTCTTTATGGCCACCCACTTATCATTGACTAGTTTTCCCGCATAAACTGTGCCATAAGCTCCAGTTCCCAGCCTTTGTTCTTCTGCAAAGCCATTTGTGGCTCGTTCAATTTCTTTGTATGTCAAGAATGGAATACTCGAGCTCCCAGCAGCTTCACATAGAAGACGCTTTTCATTAAGCTGATTTCTCAGGGAGTTTGACCGCTTTCTAACACAGTTACAAAGAACAGCCAGACCAAAAATTAAAGAAGCTCCAGCAACAATTCCTGAGAACGAAACAATGCATACTTTGTCTTAATATTCCATAAGGTTCAAGGATATAGAAATGGAGAGAAAGTTACAAGGAAGTCGGCATGCTGCTTCAAACGAACATGTTGACTTCTTTCACACAAAAAACAAGTACAATGCGTTTGAAAATACACATGTAAATTGCTGGGAGTTCTATAAAAGCAAAAGAAGAACGATAGGGAAATTAGAAAGAAAGGCATCCTCATATAATAACCCGAAACCTAGATGAGATGACACTTAATCGTTAAGTTAGGCTCAATACTTGTTAAACCGGTACGAATTGTGGTTAAGTGGGCATCATTTTAGCTTCATTGGGGGATGGGGTAGTGTGTTCATAACAACCACATGGACATCACTAACACAGATACGCTTAGGTTTCTAAATCACATATGACGTACATAACGCTTAGGACAACATTTCTGACTGGTTATGTTTGTCATTCTTCTGTAGACCTAATGCAGAAGAATCAATCCAGAGCATATCAAACTGTTAACAAACACTTAATTAAAGAAGAAGTAACCTGAACGAAAAAGTTCCAAACGAAAACGGACCAAAATTTAACTTCATGTAATGATGGAATGTTCAGAGGGTACAGTCCTATACTTTGCAGGAAGAATATAGTCACCCATTTTTACTTTAAAAACAGAAGCATCAAGTCACCCAGTGCATATGCGGAGGGACCTAACACAAGAAGTTAAAAAAGGAGACACTACCTCCAATTAGAGCACCAACTCTTGCAGTTCCTCCACATTGGGCAGACACGAACTTTGAGACGTTGCAGCCAGAATCTGTCAAATAAGCTACCAAAAAGAAAAATCAGCACCTGGCATATTAAAGGTCTGAACATCAAGATATAGTGATCACGCCCATTGCTTTTATGCACATTACACATAAAACTTCCACCTAATAGTCAAAATTTTGACGAATCTCTCGTGTTACCTAACCAAAATCAAATTTTTGTGCAGGAGAATTAATTTAATCAAATTGTTGCTACTTTGTTTTTGAGAGAATCACACCATATTGAATGAAGATCCTAAGTCTCATCTTACAGAACATACGAACTTTCCTAAACAGTTTCACTTTGCACAGCGGTTTCATAGTGTCATTAGTATAAAGTTCAAAGACTTGCTTTTGCAATCCAAACAAACAATCTCAACTTTCAGAAATTTCAAGACTAAACAGCGATTGATGGAATCGAGAAATTCTGGTACTGCAGACCCCTACAATCATGGCAGATTAGCGCATACAAATGGCCAGCGTTTAATTTGATATAGGGTCATGTTTATAGAGTCTTCGATTCCAGAAGCTAGGACCTTTGACAAACCCTGTATTGCCAAACTGAAGTCATACTTTTAACCGTAACTTCATTTAATGATACAGAGAAAATTTCTACAGTATTTCATGTCTGCCAAGACTAAAGTTGTGATTCAACTTTCTTAGTTCTGAGTTCTAACAAATCTTCCCAACTCACATAACAAGTATAGCAGGAATTTGGAATAGAACCAGACAAACAAATTGTACCACAGTTGCTCGGTCAAAGTCAAGAGCAGCGATGGAAAACAATTAAGCTATTCTTCTTCATATAAATGAATCAAAAAATAAATGGATGCACTGTAACCTATGAGCCCCTAATAATCTGAGTCCAAATCCTCTGTCGAATATTATGATATTTTATTGTATCTAATAAATCTCAACCACTTTTTATAGGGTATCCTAAAAAAATAAATGGCTAAAATAATACTGAAAAGAGTATTTTGTCTTGTGAAAATAGAGTCCAATTCCTTTGTCCAGTTTTATGGTGTCTTATTGTGTCCAATGAATCTCAGCCATTTATTTATGTGGATCTCACGTTTATTTAGTTGAGCCCATACAGGACCCGCATAAATAAATGACTCACTGGACACAATAAGGCACCATAAAAATTGGACCGAGAATCTTGTTCTGAAAATCATGTCTAAGCCCGAACTTTAGGACCATGGAATGACCCCAAGTTAACGTGTCACGCCATAATTGGCTAAGGAAGACAGGCAATTAAAAGTCACCTATTCAATAAGTGACACAAAATACTTAACAACAAAATATGTAGAATTAAACAGCAAAAGGTAGAGTTGACTCACTTCTGTTGCAACCCTCGCCGTCGACGTAGCCATCTCCGACGAACCCTTCTTTGCACCAACACCTGAACCCTGATTTCCCATGACCATGCTTAACAACCTTACAGGACCCATTTGGGTGACAGCTAGAACAATTACCTTCAAGCCACCATTCCAATTCAGCTCTCTGCAACTCTAGCGAAACCACAGGATTATATGACCGGACAGCAAGCGACGAGAAAACATACTTGCACTGTGTCCCTGTAACATTTTCGTAACTCATGACATCGATTTCCAGTCCCTCCTTCGAAAAGCAAGTCAAGTTGTCGCTTTTAGAGTTACAGTTGCTTGCATTCAACTGTGAGTCCAACGGACTCCTTGTTAAAAAGGACCCTTCTAAAGGCTTTGAGCAGTTTTGCAGTAGCAGATTGCTTCTCCAAGCAACAGCTATGTTGCGACCAAACAAAGGTTTTATTGATTCAACCGAGCGGTAGCATTGTGCAGGGAACTCGATCGAGAGACCATCTGATGTTATGCTCTGGACTTGAAATCCTCCGATTTCAGTCCCTGTTTTCGTGCAGTTCAATGGGATCACGCAATTATCAGAGAAGCCAAATGGATAAGGCACTTTCTTTACTGATGATCTGCTATTTTCACAAGTTGTCTTGCAGTTGATTGAGCCGTGAGCTATCGTTGATGCGACTATGTAGACTATAAGCATAAAAAGATACAGACTTGCTCGTTGACAAATCATTTTGAGAATCTCTGAAGGGAGCCGAATGATTAGCTCTCTGTCTCTGGTAGAAGCAAAAGCAATCAACTCAAAGAAGCTTGATCATGCAACAGGGTCATCAAAATGTCAAGTCTTCTTGCTTTCTGCTGACTAGAGAAGAAGAGAGAGAGAAAAGAGTGGTGAGAAAATTGATACAAAAACTAAAAGCCAGAACTTTTGTGCGGTTGGGAGGCCATCTAATCCCATAAATGCCTAAAATTCACTCAAGCAAAAGTCTAAAGGAATGCATGGTTATGGTTTGGTGAAACATTTATGAACTGAGCTTACCTTTCCTCTGAACTCGTTCAATGGCTCCAACATCTGTGCGATTTCCAATTCTAAGCCTGTCACTGATAAAATAAGGAGTAGTAATGAGAGGGAAAATCAGACCCGCTAATGTTCTTCATCTCACGGACTAACTAACCGAAAAAGGTGCCATCTTTTCTGGATATAGATTTTATCATCTGGAGTATCAAACAGCGATGATATAAGGCCTACTTGAAGCAACAAACTTTTCTACTGTAAAGAGAACTTCCTCCATTTTATCTTTTTTCTTTCCCACTCACAATATCAAATTAATGGAAGTCCCGAGAACAAGAAGAGTCCTTCGCAGCCAAATATTCCTCGTAGGCCGTAGGTGGAAACTTATTCACGGAAATAGACTGGAATTGTACAGTCAGCACGCAATAATAAAGCTTTGACTTTGAAACACAAAGAATAGTCCTAAGTTTTTTGTGTGGACACTTCTCAACCAGCCTTTTGTTGGTTGATAAATGACTTGATGAATGTGGGGAAGGTAGGCCACCACCATGTTTCCAACTTGTTGCCTTTCCCCCTTTTATATTACCTCCCAATGCAATGCCATTTGATTTTACTGTTTCACAAGGGTTTGCTGTTATCATTCACATGGTTTTGAGGTTTTTTTTTTCCAAACGAAGAATTTAAAAAATGTCTCAGTTATAAGAAAAGGTGTTTTTAAGTTAACTAATCCTCACTTGAAAATTCTGAAATCAAATTTTATATAACTGTATCTATAAAAACAGTTCAAATCTACAGTCTCACTAAATCTCCTTCCAACTCACCCGTGTTACTTCGGGCGTAACTGGGAATTCATTCAAAGCGTGGGTCCTCCGCGTTTTATGTGTCCACAAGTTGGAAAGTGAACGTTGGCCAGCCCTTTTGATAGGGACTATTAATCATACCACTTCACAACAATTATGAACATTAATCCCTTATCTTTGGATTCCCGTTTTGGGTTTAAATTTACTTAATTATTTAAACTTAAGAAAAACCATTTTCATAAATTTAATTAATTCATTGCCCTGTCCACTCAATTCACTATTTGAATGGATTAACATTGACTTTAGGTAATTAAAATTACATGACATCTTCATCTCTTAAATTTCCAATTAGAGATGATAACACGTTGAAAAGGAAGTGCAATGTTTACAGTTCCCGAGGGACAGAAGAGCAGCAACTTTTGACTGCTGGTGGTGCGTGGGCTTTACTGGAGGCGGTGGGACACCGATATCGCCGTTTTGCCCTGAAACTGACAGCCGAGTCTGTATCAAGAGCAGTGAGGTTAGTTCCTTGTCATGACGGGTGTTATCTATTGCGTGGAATCTTAGTCCAACTGATTTTTATGTGCTTGGGATAATTATTCTTTAGTTGCATTTGCATTAGTGCCAAAATAAGAGAGACTTGACCACCGCAGGACAGTCTCGTCTTCTTCCCGTTTCTTTCCTCTCCATTCAACAAGCCAAAGGCTAACTGCATGACAGCATCTTAGAAAAACCTTCCCAGCTTTCGATAATTGCTGCCTGCAAATTAACAGCGAGTCACGATTATAAACTTTTGTATTATCTTTTAATGCCATCTTTTGTTATGGATTGAATAAATATATCAGTAATACACATAATAAATCAGTGATACATTTTAATGCAAATTCAATTCTTTTAACATCTAAAACTGCAAATCATATTATATGGTCAAATTGTAAATCATTATTAAACAAATATGAATTCCTCTCTCTAATTATTTTAGAAGTTAACACTTTCAAGTCATTAACGATTTGAATAAGTTGTTGATGCAGTCTCTAATTCACCAAATCATTCCCAATAAAACTAAATTATAGTTTGTTAATTTCCATTGACAAATGTTTATGATTAATTAATTTATTAAAAAACTTAACAAGCAATTAAATGAGTATAAAAGTGAGAAATTTAATTTTACCTTACTCTTATTTAAGGAAAAGATCTCATTTAAAAACAATTAGTCTGAAACTTATTAGAATAACTATAATAAGTCTCAATTTCTCTAAATTAATTGATTTTAA
The DNA here is from genome assembly GCA_026413385.1 of Erythroxylum gracilipes. NCBI lineage: Eukaryota > Viridiplantae > Streptophyta > Magnoliopsida > Malpighiales > Erythroxylaceae > Erythroxylum > Erythroxylum gracilipes. Next base: position 6,390,368 of record JANZLC010000202.1, on the reverse strand, counting down.
CCTATTATTCAAATCAAAACTTACTATTAATTGATTAAATATGATAATATTCCTTATCAATTAAAAGAGAACAATAAGCTTAAAGAAAAAGATTAAACTATAAATTAAATGATTGAGATAACTACAACTACTTAATTTATTTTTCCTTGTTTCTTATAAATTAAATATGTAAAACATAAACAATATGCTTCCTATTTGTAACAATCATTTATAATAATTACGAATGATTAAACTCATAGATCGCAATAGAGTAATTAAATATGAATTAATTTATCAAATCAGTCAATACTAATTACCCATGAAATAGAAAATAAAGAAGTAAGAAATATTTGAATTAAAAATAAAATTTAGGTGTAGAAACTCCTAAAGTTACAAATGAACCAACTCTTTCTTCCTTAAAACTATCCCCCACAATTGAATCGGTAATATCCACATGACAAATAGGGTGAAAATCATTGTGGCACTTCATTTTTTCAAAAACATTAAATTGTAATATCTTTTCCTCAAACTCGATGAAAATAGTATCCTCATTCACATTAATTTTGTTAGCAGTCTTTATAAACGACCTTCTAAACAAATTTGAAGTTGAATGTTTTATACTATCTTTGTCTATTTTCAAGATTTAAAAATTCATTGGAAATACCAAATCATTAACTTGAATCAAAACATCTTCTACAATACCAAAAAGAGTAGTTTTGGCAGCACCTTGGTAATTTGTATTATACCAGAATTCGGCCCAGTGTAGCCACTTTACCCATCCTCGCGGTTGTTCTTCAGAAAAACAACGGAGGTATGTCTCTAGACAACGATTTAACACATCTGTTTGTCTGTTTGTCTCTAGGCAGTATGCTGTGCTCATCTTAAGCGTAGTTCCCCAACTTTTAAAAAACTCCCTCCAAAAACAACTCATGAATATCAGATCCCTATCACTCACTAAAGAACGGGAACTCCATGCAATCGTACAACCTCCTTGACAAATATTTCAGATACACTCCAAGCTGTATACGGATGTTTTAACCCCATAAAGTGGGCAAACTTGCTTAGTCTATCTACCACAACGAATACACAATCCATGCCATGTGAGCGAGGAAGACCGGTAATGAAATCCATAGAGATGTCTTCCCACACACGTTCGGGAATGGGTAGAGGTTGCAATAGCTCTACTGGTGTGAGTGTCTCGTATTTATTCTTTTGGCAAATGAGACATGCGACCACATAGTGTTGAATTTCCTTCATCATTCCCGACCGATATACGCTAGCAGTCATCCTTCGATATGTCCGATACGCACCTGAATGTCCACCCTGTGGAGTAGAATGAAACTCCTCAATCAACCTTGGTATCCACCGAGAGGAAACCGGTAGCATAATGCGACCGTTATAAAACAGCCTACCATTAACGAGCTTATAGTGAGGATGATTTGTTGGATGATTATGCACTTTCTCCTTGAGCTTTTGATAATTCTCATCTGCTTGCATCTCCGCATCTAGTCTATCCCATTGTGCCCATAAGGGCAGCAAGACTGTTGCCAATTCTGTTTCTTCATTTCGGCGCAATAACGAGTCAGCAACATGGTTGAACAACCCAGGTTTATACTCAATGTCAAACTCGTAGCCCATTAGCTTTGCTACCCAATTTTGTTGCGTGGGTGTCGTTATTTGCTGACATAGAAGGTGACGTAGACTGCTATGATCTGTCCTCACTACAAATCTCCTTCCTACTAGATATGGCCTCCAATGCCGAATCACCATAACCAAAGCCATCAGTTCCTTTTCATATGCTGGTCTAGACAAATTCCTTGCTGCAAGAATTTTGCTATAGTAAGCAATCGACAAATTTTTCTAGATCAATACCGCCCCAACCCCACCACTAGAAGCATCGTATTCCAAGAAAAATGGTTGGCTGAAATCGGGCAGAATTAAAACGGGTGCAGATGTGATGGCTTGTTGCAACTGTTTGAAGGCTTCCTGCGCATCTTCTGTCTAGCAGAAACTGTTGGCACTCTCTTTTTTTAACAAATTCGTTAATGGACGAGCCATCTGTCCATAATCCCGTATAAACCGACGATAATAGTCGGTTAAACCCAGAAATCCCCTCACAGCATTCACCGATCTCGGTATTGGCCACTGAAGTACACTTGCCACCTTGGAAGGATCCATTGCTACTATTTCTTCCGAGATTACGTGCCCCAAATATTCAATCTTCTTTTGCCCAAATTGACTCTTTTTATGGTTGATGAAGAAACTATGACATTGGAGCTGTCCAAGTACTACCTTCAAATGTGTCAAGTGTGTCGCCCAATCCATGCTATAAATCAATATGTCATCGAAGAATACAAGGACATATTGTCTCAATCCTTCATGCAACAAGTCATTCATCACGGCTTGGAAGGTTGAGGGAGCATTTTTGAGTCCGAATGGCATAACTCGGAACTCATAATGTCCTGAGTGCATTCTAAAGGTCGTCTTGGGAACATCCTCTTCTTTCACCTTAATTTGGTGGTGTTCCGAACGAAGGTCTACCTTTGAGAAGAAACGAGCCCCTTGTAATTCATCCAACAATTCCTGAATTACTAGAATTGGATATTTGTCAGCTATGGTGACTTTGTTCAACTCTCGGTAATCGACATAAAACCTCCAACTATTGTTTTCTTCCTCACTAACAACACTGGGCTTGAAAATGGTCCGGTACTAGGCTGAATTATCCTTTTGGCCAGTATATCTGCCACCTGATGTTCTATCCGTCTTTCTGAGCATGTCCATAATAGTAGGGCCTCACACTAACAGCAGAAACTCCTGGTTCCAAATGTATTCATGGTCTACTGCTGGACAAGGAGGTAATTTGCTGGGTTCACAAAATACGGTTTCAAACTTTTGCAAAATCTACTGCAACTCTTTCTCTCTTTCCTGCTCAATTTCATCAACTTCATTCGATTTTTTCTCTTCTATCGTCATCGACAACAACACTGCAAACTCAACTTTTGAAGCCTTACTTAGTACTCGAAAAGATACTGGTTCATTTCGTAAAGTTGCATTCTCTTTCAACTGGATTCTTCTGCCTCCTCGAACAAACTCCATTGTCATCGCTGACCAATTAACCTTAACATCTCCTAAAGTTTCCAGGCAAAAGACTCCAGGAATCACATCCACTCCTCCCAACAGAAACAAATAACAATCCACCCAGTATTTTTCACCCCCCAAGGTCATCTCTATATCACGGCAAACCCCATTGTTTCTCTTTTCTGTCCATCTCCCAGCTTCACATCAATTCGTGAAGTTCCTTCAATTGGTATGCCCAACGTTTGTGCTACTGCTCTAGCCATGAAACAGTGGCTCGCGTCACTATCAACCATTACTATTACTTCAGCCATCCCAATGTTCCCCTTAAGCTTCATAGTGTGGCTTCAGTTGTTTCTGGATAATCCAAAGCAAGGTAAGTCGAGACTCATTACTTGTGTCTCGTTCAGTACTTCTGCTTTTGGTTCTGCTTCCATAACGTCATTTGTCACTTCATTGATTTCTTCCTCACATTCGCCCTCGTCGTCCCACAATATGACTGTCTGCAGCGTCTTGCTATAGCAGTGGTGAAGAGGACCATAAGGCTGTTGGCACTTGAAACACAAACCCCTTGCCCTAAGATCGTGAAACTCAGCTTGAGAAAGGCGACAAACCCCACCTTGGTTCACTGGTTTGGCGTTAGCTATCCGATTCCCAATCCCAAGGGTATTAGTTTAAGGACCGGCAACCTTATTGCTTTGCCCAACAACACCCAAATTTGTGCCCTCCACCGACGTAACCTTTTGGCCTGCCAAATACCCCACGTTGGACCCAGACGTAGGAAGGATTGCAATGATTCCAACCTTATTTCCCAGTCCAAAACCATCCTTTCTTCCCTCAGCCCAACCCATTCTTCTTCTTCCCTATAGATCGATCTTGTACTCCACCTCCCTGGACAAATTCATCGTTTTGTAGAGGTCGGACACTTCATGCGTTCTTATCTTAGCCCTGATTTCCTCCTTCAACCCATTCAAAAACTATCCTGTAAAAGCTACCTTGGGCATTCCATCTATCTGTGCAGATTTTGCGACAAAGTCTCAGATGTATTCATCCATCGTACTGTCTTGTTTAGTAGCAGCCAACATCTCATATGGGTTTGTTGCCAAAGCTCCTCCGTAACGGGCTAAAACCTCTCGACGCACGTCTTCCCAACTCAAAAGTGGCTTCCTCCGATGTAACTACGTCATCCAATGCAACACATGCCCCTTCATACAAACAAGGGACAATGTCACCTTCATATCTTCAGGGGTCCGTTGAATTTGGAAGTACTGCTCTGCTCTACTCACCCAACTCAATGGGTCATTGCCATTGAAATTTGGAAGTTCAATCTTCTTCGCAGATATCTGAACGTCTTCAAGTTCAATCATCTTGGTGACTGTCTTGCCTGTCGCTGGTGTTGTCATCGTCGCCCCTTCATGTACTACTCCTGAGCTTCCCGATGCTGTCTCCTCCATCACTTTCCCTTTGATGGTTGTAGCGAGCATCATTTTGATTTCAGTGAGCTAGCTTTCAACCTGTTGCTTTCCTTCATTCACTTCCACACCTAAACCACTCAAATGCTACTCTAGTAATCCTAGGGGTCCTCTCTACCGTATCTATTCTTGTCTCCATTTTGGTATTAGTCATTAGTGGTGTTGGACCCCGATCCTTAAGTGGCAATTAAGAGATATGAAATGAAATTGAATGAGTGTTTTGTATAAGTATTATGTTATAGATGAAATTATGCTTTAAGG
>JANZLC010000202.1:6356992-6385481 GCA_026413385.1 Erythroxylum gracilipes | reverse complement strand
GTATGATGTGGGTATTGGAAGCACTGTTTGAGATGTTGTGTGTGCACTAGTCTGATTTGATTGTACGGTCTTGGGTGACATCCACATATCTTCACATTGGGTATTTGGGTGTTACATGGGATTAGGCGGCGAAGGAGGGCTTGAGGTAGCTTTTGGGGAGGAGGCTAGCCATGCGATGGCGATGATGGTGATGGTGGTGGGAGGAAGGCCTTGAGTAAGTCTGGTAACGGGAGCTTGAACTCTCATTGAAGATTGTGCGGTCAATAGTGGGGGTGAAGAGCTCACCGTCAGCGGAGGAAGAGGAACAAAGGGATAGAGATGTCGAAGAAGGATAAATTTGTAAGAATAACAAGTTTCAGATGTCGAAGAAGAATAGAGATTCGTGGATTAGATAAAGATAAGTAGGAGTTGGTTTTATGTATTTTTCAAAATTGAAGAATAGATATTCCTGAAGAATGGGAAATGCTATTCCCAACATATTCCTTAGGTATTATTAAACCTGTGTTTGGTTTCCCATTCCATTGTTATTTCCTTCAACTAAACATCACGTAAAGGACAAATTAGACGTCTTAGCATACAAAAACTAAAGACCAAGTATGAGTAACTATTCTTTTATGGGAAGAACTTGAAATTGTTTGAATGTTAGCTTAAGACGCAAGAGAACAATGTGGAGGGTTGTGTTTCTCTAAGTCTAGGATAGAGATTACTTGACGGAGATAAGAATGTTGTGTTTTGATTCTACTTTGACCAAGGTCTTGCAATTTTGGAGTAGTAGAAATTTAAATGCAGTGATTTGAATGTTCCCAAAATGTGTACAGACATTTTGCAGAATAGCTTCCAAATATCAAATCTCTAAAGAGCAATAGTAGTCCACCTATCATACGTTGCTTAGATGACAATTGGAGCTAAGATCAGGCGGAAGGCGAAATAATATATTAATTTGAAAATTTTGAATAATTAGAATTTTTAGTTAAAATTAGGTTATAAAATTAAATCAAATTAAAAATATCTAATTAAAATTTATTAAAAATTTTAAGTGATTATGTATGAGTTCTATTTTATCATATAACTCGTATGACCAATAGTTAAGTAATTGTTTCAAAGCCTAGCCCAATCAGTTCTATTTTATCATATAACTCGTGTGATCAATAGTTAAGTAATTGTTTCAAAGCCTAGCCCAATAGATCATGGACGCGTGTATCAATCAGGCTCCATATCGGAGTTGATTGTCTAAACCCACCACACAGATTCTTTTTGATGATCCTTAAACCCTAAATATCTCCAGTTCTGAAAATCACAGAAATAGACGAAACATAGTCAACATGTCGGAGAGAGAAGATTCTGGCTCGGACGCGCCGGAGGAGTTTACGTCGGAGCAGGTTTGTTTCTTTTTGCGCTGGTGAGAAGACCCATGTTCCGCTTTTGATCAGATACTTAGTTTTGGCTTGTTTTGGCCTTTTATATAAGATGTGTCTGTTTTTTTTTTCAGGGAGTTTTGCAAGATGAGGAAATAAGGAAAGTTCAGAAGGAAAGCAAAGCAAGGTTTTTCCTTTTTGTTTCAAGCTTTTTAATTATGCGTGATTGCCTTCCCTTTTTTTTTGATCAACTTTCAAAATGTATTGGGAGACTTGAAAATCAGGGAACTTGGTGTTTTTCTTTCTTGTTTAATTATTGAACTTTATGAAAAAAAAAATTATCTTGAAGTTTATTATCTTTTGTTCGTTGATTCTAGTAAGACTAGATATCGCTTGTTTTTTGTTTTGATTGAAGTGATAGATGCTGCCAAGTGAAGCTGGTTTCAGTTATGTTTTGCAGTTCTAGCATATATGAATAGCGTTACAAGTCATTAGTCACCAACATCCTTATTGCTGTTGCACTGTGTTGATGTTAGTTTCTTGGTTCAAATTTTGATTGGAGATGGAAGTAAATTGTGGATTTATTGTTATAGTCTTTATGCATGTCAGAGGTTATTGTAAGTGGTGTAAACTATGGGGTTGTTAGGGATAAAATCATGCTAGTAATAGAAATAAGATGTTGCAAACGATACGTGTTGCTTTTCTTGCTTCTTTAGGGAATACCCTTGATCAACACTGCTTACTCAAGTTCTTCAATAAAGTTTATGGTTTGTTTTACAGTTTTTACTGCCGTTCCGCTCCTTCCAGATGTTCTGTCAATGAGTAATCTTTTATATATTATGATTTTACTACTCATCTTTTCCATAAAGCCTTAACAATGTTTCCATCTTTGCATTCTTTAATACAAGATGGCTTAGTAGCCTGGTGAATGAGGAAACTTTTGAGGTGATTGGTAGGTATATTGTGATATACTTTTGAAGAAAACATTACCTTTAACTTTGCTATATGTAAAGCTAGTTTAGGAAGCATAATTCTGGTTCCATGCAATAATTTTATCTCTTTTGCATGATTCAGCAAAATACTCAACTTTGCACACCCTGTTTTACTTGCTACATGTAGAGTTGTTCGTGAGCGTAAAGAATTAAATAGATTGTGGGCACAGAGAAAAACACCACGACCATCTAAAGGAGTTGAAAATGTCAAGATGGACACGGAAGTTGGAACTGAGAAGGATTATCTGGGTACAGGGGACATGCTTCCAGATGACATTGTTCAACTACTTGCAGCTCGTGAGAAGTATGCTTATTTTAACTCTCGTCTTGTGCAAGTGGAGTTCATTTCTTATATTGTATGCTTAAGATGACATTATTGCATGTGCAGAAAAGTTTTCTTATCAGATTCTGAAGATGAGAAAGCTGACGCTGTGGCTGAGCCTCCTCGAAAAAAGAAGGAGCCAAAAAGCTCAGGGTAAGGCATAATGAGAAGGAAGTTGTTGCTAGACATCTTTTGGAAATCATTTAATCATCTAAAAAATTGTGTTTGCAGGGTGGAGCCTGTTATTTTGAAGGATGTATCTCCTCCGCAGTGTCTACAGAATTCCCTGGAATTCTTGAAGAAGAAAAAGATGGGGGTTGCAAGATCTTCTTCAGTTTTGAACAATTCCAACCAAGCACTACGCCTGATTCATACTTCTAGCTTGTTAAGTAAGAAATGACAAATTTACATGTCGTCTTGAGAAATTACTGTAACCATGAACTTTATTATTGACTCAGTAAAGTAGATACTGAAATTTTTAACTAGGCATAATGTGTTACATTGAAGTCGGTCGTATCTTTCCAGTCAATCCAGCCAAGCTTACGCAAACCATTCAATTATCCAATAGGGCACATGTGTCTGTCATTTTATGCGGTAGTTGTTGATGACTCAGACCCGCGATGTTCATTTATGTGCAAGTAATTGTTGTAGTGGTAACAGAAATGCTTCCAAACGATTTATCAAGCTGCGCTCTGGCACTCTGAAATCGTATCCTAATATGATTCTTAGTATGGGTCAGCAATTGCTTAGAAACCAATTTAACGCAGAATGGTTACTGTAATCCAGCAAAGTTTCCAGCTTTTCCCTTCTGGTTACTTCTTTAGTTGTTTGGGGTGGAAGCTAATTACCTAGTGGCTCAGCCCCTGTGATTAATATTTAATCATCTGCAGGTATAGTACAATACAACTCTGTATGAAAACATTAAAAATGGTCTTCTGAGAAAGATTGGAGGAATATTAAAGAGATGAAAAAGATTTCGAACCTGTTTACATGATAGCGTTTATTAATTTCTTATATTACAATTGACTTCAATGTTTATAATGTGAATAAATCTTACAGGTTAAGTTTGCAAAAAATTCGAACTATAATTCTTTCTTCATATCTTCAAAGGATCAAACACAAAGCCTGTATAGGGAGCGGGAATACCAAATTGTCATTGGCTATTTCACTAAGAGTACACCCATGGTTATCTGGTCATTTAGATTACATTTTTCGTTTTCACCGGAACAAGTACCTGCTGATTGGACTCCTGAGAATCCTTGGACATTACCAAGCACTTCTGTTTCCAGATTGTATAGTGTACTGTACGTGAATTAAATCAAAAGGAAGTGATGAGCAAACACAAAATTGGGAAAAGACTGAACAAGAAGAATGCCATTTAACTGTAGATTTATGATACGTCATCATTTTTGTCAATAAAACTCAACAAGTAGCCACTGACAATCCTTCGTGCTACAGGATTAGGAATGTAACGACATAACCTCCCGTCAATATATGCTAGAATGCCTGACAAGACGAACTTGCTAATGCCCCATTTCCATCTAAATTTCACCTTCTTTTCCTGTTCACCAGGTTCTGCAGGGACCAGTGCTCTGTTTTCCTCAATTTTAGGTACCTTTCTCCAGTTCATATTGGTGATATGTTTAACCGTGTGCTTCCTCAGCATTCGGATTGCAAAACTCACAAAGAGGTGTTCACACAACGTGATCACTGTTGGTACAATCTTCCATTCCTGTGTCATACATTCTCCTGATAAGATTTTTCTCCAGAGGTAGATAATTCATGCCCATTATGTAGTAATGTTAATGTGCACAGTATGACTTTCAGTTCACATACAGTTGGCAGATAAGGAGTGCTGTGTAGTGAACTAAGCTTACAGGACGTGATGGTTAATCCTTAAAGTTAATATAAAATATTGAATAAATGACCACCTTTTGGTTCAAAATTGAGCTAAAATAGACATGTATTGTATATCTGAATATTTGATGGAGAGCAATGGTGAAGGAAATTGGATAAACGAGACACAACAATGATAAGTAGTTTGCTCTTTCATTCAACATTCAAGTTGAATAATCGAGGCACAACTTGATGGATGACAATAAAAGCATATCTTTCAAAATCATGTAATTTAAACTCGTTCCATAAAACCTAATGAAAAGGAGAAAGATGGAACACTAAGTACAGCAGAACTTACAGCTTCTCCTTGGAGATGACGCAAATGGTGAGAAGATTTTGAAGGATCTCCTTTTAATAATCCATTGCTCACAAGGAATCCCTTCACACGATCAATGATCTCATCTATAAGAGCACTGTTTGGAGGTAGGCTCTTGAGGAGAACCTAGATTCATATATACTGTTAGAAAAACCGGCTAATAAAACAAAGATGGTAAGGATATATTGACGATCAGATCTATAGTCCAGAAGGTTTCTAAACCCTAGATATTCTGAAAGGCAATCCAACAGTACAAAGTTGACAACTACTAATCGCCAGAAAAAGGAAACAACTACAAAAGCTTTCTGAACTTGTCATGACAGTGTGTGAACTAATTCTAAATAGTCCCAGGGATTCATGTTAAGGTTCCAATGTGCTTGACAGTTTCATGGTCCAGTCAACAGAAAAAAACAGGTGAGTTTGACTCTCAGGATTGAGCTAATTTTGGTTTTTCCAGATATTAAGAAAACTATGTACCTGGTCATCTATGACTCTGACCGTTAGATATTCTTGCCTGTACATGGTATCCAGCATGGCTTGCAAGTACCCCTCAATGTATAACTGCCAATTCAAATAACTAACTAGTTACTAATTGCAGATATAAAAGAATTACCTAATAAGCAGCTTGTAGTCGTAATAAAGAAGCACGAGGAACAAAGAATCGCAATGCAAAATTCTCAGTTGTATGTCGAGGAAACATATGCATCAAAACTTTTTCCAATATCATCAACCCTTGTCACAGCAAAGGCGTAAATGGCTTCAAAAATGGAAAACATCAATTGCCCAAACAAATTTATCAACTATTTATGTTCAATGAAAGCATAACAAAGAAAAGAACAAAAACCCTATTTTTCATTAACGTTGTCAAAAATACCTCATCAACACCAGGACCTCGATCAAGCTTAATTTTTCTATTAGGACCACCCTCCATTAAAGCCGTCCCCAATAGCGAGGGCTCCATAGCCAATTTCAATATCCCTTGATGGAATCCGCTCAGCTAGATTAACAGGAAAATTGAATATCAATCTTGAAATACCAAATTCGTAATTTCAATTTGTAAAAGCTTGTCTAGTAGCAGAAGTAACTTAGAAAATTACTAAAATTTCAGGAGATGTTCACAAAAGAAAGATGAACAATACCATTCCATCAAAACCACTAGTTTCTGCGCCCTTCAGAACTGAATCTGATATCTCAGTGACAACTGCAAATAGTACCTTAGACCCTGCTGTTTTTAACTGAAGATAACCATGTGATTAATAGCTTCACAAGTACCATGAAAATAGCAGCCATAAGATAAAAAGAAAAAGAAATATAGAACATACAGTCTTCTCCAGGTCACCAAAGTACCGTTTGGTCCCTGAGAATCCTTTACCCTTGATAGATTTACTGATAAATTTGAAGGTGCCTGCACCCAGCAAGTAATGCAGCAATCATGCATCAGAACTACAGAGAACCACCACAATTGAACATGATGGTCACACATACACACCAACTGAAAACTAGAAAACAGGTCTGCTAGAAAAGTTCACACAAAGCAGACAGCGGAAAGTAGCTATGATTATGTCACCTCATCCAAATCATAAAGATAATGTCTTATCAATTATATTATTTATAGTGCATGACAAATATAAGATAAATATTAAAGATATCGTAGGTTAAATTTTGCCACTGCCATTTGATTCGGCCCTACTCATTCTAGAGAGCAAATTATCATGACAGTTCACCGTATTATCAGAAAATTGATCTCGAGAATAAAGTCAAAAGGAAGGAGTATAACTTCCCAGTTTAAGGCATACTTCATTGCTAAAATGGGGTATAAGGTAGTGATCTTGCAATGTCACAAAGAAGGGACCCTCAACAAAATATAAAGATGACAAAATAGTATCAGAAATTACCTAATGTGAAACCGGGAAGGTTAATCAGACCACGTGAAGGATCAAAGAACACATCAAGAGAAGATGAAGCCAAATCATCAAATATGGATGCAAAAGATGGGGGAAGTAGGGTGCTGCCCTTTGCAATATAGATGGCCCTCATAGCATACCTGGACTATTGTGTTAATTATACTCCATAAATAAGTGCTAATTCAATATGAAGAAATATATAGGGGTTACCATGAATAATGTTGTGCTGCTCTGATGACCAATTGACGCATAGTTATTAAAGCATGGGTAACCAAAATTCCGTTGAGTTCCACTACCATATTCTTAATGGGAGGAACCTATAGAAATTGAAAATGGGAAGCCAAACAATTGAAAGTATGCCCCATCAATAATGCTTCAAAAGAAGAGAAACCATTTCTATGCATGCAATATTAATTATCTGTACCTTTACCACACTATGCAGTAATGACCTTAGAGTCTCCTGGGCAGAGTTATAACTGGAATACGAGTCTCCAGGAAGGAAGTTAGTGATTATCTAGACAACATACATTAACACAGGTCAAAGTTTACTAAATGAACCAAGCAAGATGCCAGCTAATAAGGCGTTTTGGAATTCAAGGGGTCAAAAACTTCAAACCTTCACTGGATGAACCTCAAAATGATCAAAGTAATATTGTCGACTTGGAGTACTCGAGTCACTAAGAGATGTTCGCCAGAATGAAGCAATTTTCATCAAAGTCTCTTCATCAACATTCAAATCAATAGGCTGTGTACATAAAGTCATGGAGTTAATATGTGAATAAAAATAGTGCTACAGGAGTTAACCACCCCAAAGGCGATGCTTGAATGTATAAAATGTACTACCAGGTCAATTATTGAAGCACACAGATGCAAAGCAAGGAAGGTTAGTCCACATAATATTGATAAATCCTGAGGTACCTGCAGAACGATGGAAGAATATTTAACTTGTCTGATACTGGAGCTTGTTGAAAGCAAGACAAAGACAACTTTGAGTGTGCAAGCATTGGAGTCAATAAAGTCCAGTTGGTGTCTCCGAAGCATCGCTGCAAATGGAGCACCTGTCCACTTCTCATCCACGTACAGTGACTGCAAAGATCAGGACAATACAAGTTTTATAGTATATAGAAACTAGTGGTAACTATTATGGTAGACCTTATCCAGTCAGAATCTAGTACAATGATCTTCAACACAGTTAAGCCCTCTCCATCAAACAAGCAGCATCACATATATTGTTACCTGTATGGTCAGTTGGGTATGTTTCTGCTGATCAGTGACCACAGAACCAAGATTGATGTTTGTAAGCCTTGCAGTTACAATTGGTGTACAAGTATACTCCTCGTTCTCTTCTGAATCCTTCAAAAATAAGAGCAAAAAAGATCAGATTAATAAGGATACAACCATGACATGCTGTTCACCATAAAGGCAATTGATATCTAATAGCATCAGGGAAAAGCACAAATATAAAAAATTTTAAAAATCAAGTAATTCAAAGCGGGAAAACTCATTTTGCTGAGTTATCAAAAGATGTCCAGATCAAATATTCAAAGACATATGAAGACTGGTGTTAAAATGATGAAAGATTAAAGACTGACCTGCTTTCCACACTCAAGTAAGTGCATTGCAAACTGGGAAACTATTATTTGAATCTTCGCATGCGTCCGTAAGAGATAATCCCCCTTGCGGTTATCAGAAAGCTCACAAATTTGTAAAACTCGTGTTGGACCCTCAGCATACACCTTGTAGCCGACATTCACAGTATCCATGGCGTTGAACTGGCCAAAATAAGTTTTTTGACCTCCATGCTTTTTGTCCAAAAGTGAAAGAGAAGCCAACCCTTTATTTTGCTTCAGCCTGAGAAAAGGTTTCCAAGCTCGAACCTTATCCAAGTTAATTTCACGTAGTAGATGCATATCTGCATTAAAAAAAAACCATCTGCCATTTTACTATGAGGGTGTTTTATGTTTTTTACTATGAGGGCTTTTCATCTTCACTTTTGGGGGATGAGAAGCGAGAGAAATAGACACATCACTGAATAAAACAGAAGAATTATCACAGATATTGCAGGCTAATAATTACCATTGACCAACACAACCAGCTTATGTGGAAGAGTCCAATCATCCCAGACATAATGAGCACTACAACCAGATCCAAGAAGCTCTCGTTCTGATGAATCCTGTAAAATTGTCCAACAAAAATATAATTACAGACTATAGATTGATATCTATATAATGAGAACTGATGAATAAAAACGCCGGAGTGACAGCACAACCTTTTGATAGTAAGTTAGCGATGCCTGATGCAACTGATTCTCAATTCGATATGGTAAGCTAATATTTGGAGGTTTGTAGAAGTGCACACCTAGAGTAGAACGTTCTTCTACCACATTAACGGCAGCAAATTCTGTGGCTGTATTGTCTAATTCTCTCGCTTGATTTGTTTGTTTTCTGAATTTTAGGAAAAAGCAACCCAATGATGCAATACATACTGGTCCTGACCAGCTTGATTCAGAATCATTTGGTTGAAACTGGATATATGCTACTGAGGCCTCTGTATCATGTCTATGCTTTTTGATAACATTCTCAAACAAACTGAATTCCCTGCTCTTGCGAACACCATTCTGCAGCAGTAGTGTTGTTCTCTGTTTACTTCTAATGTAGAACATTCCTGCACTTTCATTCTTTTGAAAAGGGAATGCAGAAAGATAAGGTTAAAACCCCAACTCAAACAATTCACCAGAAATCTCTGCAAGGAAATAAAACAACTCTGGAGCTCATTAGTTAAGAGCATACCTCTAAATAGCACTGACGGACAGTGATATTTTCTTCCGAATCATTAAATATAACATGACGTGGTACCATAGTCAATGTTTGCGCTAGCATCTCAAGTTTACTTGCTGATGGTCTGATATAAATCCCAAACTTCACAGTAGATTTTGCTCCAGTTTTTTCAATTGCGAAGCTTATCTCTGTGAGGCCAGATAAGGCATCCAAGTCTAGTAGTGTCTCGGATGCATGACCCTTCAACATTCTGAGTTGTATTTTGTGGGATCTGAAACACAATTTGACAAAAGTGTCCAACAAAAAATAAATCTGGATGAATAAAGTCCATTCTCATCACAAGGTAAAATGTTTGCAAACTAAATTGTAAACCGCACTTCCAAACAATTTACTTACTTTAGAAACCATGATCTTACTGAATTTGGGGACAAAAGCAATCCAAATTCTGGGGGGATACAGGAACCCAACTTATCAAGCTCATCACTGGAAAAATATAGCCCATCAGATTGTCGGTGCATCCTACTGCTTAAGAGAACATTAAGCAGAGACATATATATCATTTACCTAGACAAAGGCTTTTGTTTGTGAGCAAAGAAATATAGAGAAAATTCAGTGTCATTCTTCAAGGAGTAGGGTGTGAAGACAACAGCCTGAAAACAAGAGTAAGTTCAAAGAGATATGAATCGTAATAGCATTCAAAAGTCCATACCAATAAACAAAAACCTAGACTGTGACATGGACTCGTGCTCAAGTATATCGAGTAACATGAAATTCATACATGGTTCCAGTGTAATAACCTCTAATATGCCTCTGAGCCCCCGAGACAATCTTAGAGACGCAGAATACTTTCCACCAGCAAAATCCAGATCGATGTCTAAATACTTGACAGTACTTTTGTTCTTAAGTAACTTCTTGACCCAATCTCCACTTTTTACTGGTTTGCAACTTGAATTAAAAGCAGTTAAAGTAACAGTGAGGCACATTAAAGCAGGATTAGCATAAAAATCAATTGTTGATCCAGATGCCATAATTGCCTGCTTCCCCGTACAGTCACTGCCGGCAGTAGGACATATATCTACACCAAGATAGAAATTATATATTGAATAATGTCAGTAAAGAAAATATACTGCAGAGCTCTTTCTGTCAGTACCTGTTTCAGTTAAAGATAAATGTATCTCCATGTGTAGTAAGTTGGACACCCTCACAGTGGGGAGAAGAAAAATTTCCTTCTGCTCTTGCAATATAACTGCTGAATTTCTAATTTCAGAACCATTTTGAGAATTAGCAGGTTCCAAAACAGGCACATTTCTACTAATGCTCTGAATGAGAAAATGCAGGTTAGTGGCATGTGCATCCTCAGATTTGATACTACAGCATGCAGTACTAAAGGAGCATTTCACTGATTCAACAGATAAAGCCCGGCGGACTTGGTAGCCTAGCTTATCAAAAATACCAGAAAGACGAACAGCCTTTCCACCTTCAAGTTCGTCTGACCATTCCACTGAAAATTGGCTTCCAGAACTTACAGGGCCATCTCCAATTTCAGGTCTAAATGACATTAAAAAGTTACCTGTAGCGTCAAGAACAAATATGAACTTCGAGTTTGAAAATGTATTCATGAAGAAGAAGAAAGGACTAAATCAACTAAGTTTCCTGAAGTGAATAAAAATCTGACCTTGACCTAGAGACATTAAATATAATAGCCTTCAGTCTGGTCAAGCCTCAAATTGACCTGATTTAGATTGCTATAAAGGAGAGGCCACCAGCTCTAGTAAGTCTAGATTTGCTAAAAAATGGAAAAAAAATGGCATACCAAATGGATAAATCGCATGTTCTTAAAACTACACTTCCTGAAAATCCACATACGCCCTATAGTAACTCCTCTGTGGATTTTAAATAGCTACAATGATATACCCTATGGGTGAATTCCATTAATATTCAACAGTTATCAATCGAACCATAAGTATGTCATCCATCATTCAAGGACTACCTGGATAGCATAATGATTGAGTTCAATAATGGGTTTTTGCAAAGTGATCAAGAAGACAAGCAAAGGAAAGAGTCTAGCAGCAGATCGAGTTGTATGTTCAATCCTCCATCTAACTGGATAATTGCTTATTAGTATGTGAATGAGGCTACTCACTGGCATACGATGAGAATAAAATGGCAAAAATAATAGTAAAGAAAAGGTACAAGAAGCATCTAACATGCTAAGAAAAAACAATTAATGAAAATGTGGCAAACTTTTGTCAGATTCAATACATAAGATTCTGGAGTTGAGATTACTAACCAACACTTAAAGACATCAATGCTTTCTTCAGCCCACCAGACATATTTACGGCATCAAAGGTCGCCATAGAATCATCAACTGAATCCCCCTTCTTCAGTGACACACTTGCAAATATATTTTCATCTTGTTGAGGTCGTCGAAAACGTAGCTCCATGGAGAATTCAGTTTCATTATGTATCCTTAATAAAGGAGAAACCACAACTGACAACCCATCCTGTATGAAAAAAAAAAAAGTGAGGCACACTACACATCACATGATTACATTTTGTCACTTAATTGATTCAAGAACTTCAGAAGAATACCTCAGAATTTCTTGAAACACTAACTACAATGAATGGTCCAGGGTAACTTCTAGAGTCTGTTCAAGGACCACAAAGGTTTCAGCTTAACGAAAAGTTTAATAATAAAGTATCACTTTCTGAAACCCTTTAGAACTAAATAACAAAAGAATAGGATTATAGCTCATAGTCTTGAACTTAAATATCCAAAATTAATATGGAGTTTCCGCTAAACAACAAACAATAAGATATTAATTACTGCAACAGTGTAAGCTTCAACATCACAGCTGTTGTTAGAAGCGTCAATAAAGCCTAGCTGAAGCACCTTTCCAACTTCTAGATATTCAGTTATTTGCATCAGATATTTTACTTAGCATAATTTTCAACTTATGCAATATATGTCATTTAACCAATGACCAAAGTAAGAAAAAAACACTTATTTTCCCTTAAATCAAAACTAACTGAGACAAAAGACTCAATATCATAATCATGACCTTCAGTGTTTAGAGTTTTCTGTCTACTTATGTAATTTACACAATTGCTGTGCTGACTTACCGTGAAGTGATGTTATACGCGTTCGCCAAGCAAGTGTTTTTGATTTCACAAGTGAAAGATGAAGTGAGGATGTCACAAAAGATCCAAGATCTGAAAGTTGAATGGCAAGTATTGAAGCACCTTCTGGTTGATTTTCTAATAATGGGTGCCTACAAAACATGTGAAAATCAGGGATCATAAGTCAATTAAATATTAATTTTGAGAACAAGAAAAGAAATATTAGTCCACTATATCTCTATGTCATAATCAACATAATATCATGCCCCCAAAAAAAGGAGGAAATCCAATTGTTCCCATCATACGTAAATACTCTAATATCTACTGATTGACCATTATTAAGGTAAAATAATAACCTATAGCCTGGATCTTCAAAGCCTTCTGTTCATTTCTAGTGGTGATGACCATGGCCAAGAGCAAATTCAGGCTTTTGAGCTTTAAAGGCTTAAACTAATAACAGTGAAGTGCAAAACTACTTGTTCATTTGAAGAAAGGACAACAAACAACATCAAGTGTCAACATGCCTTCAAAAGCTATTTGTTTTACCTAAAATGAGCAAGAATCAATTGGAAAATAATAAGAAGGATAGATAAGCTGAAGTTGTGAGCACGATGAGTAAAAGTAAGACAAGTTACCTCAGGAACATGGAAGCAGACTGTTTTCTGGCTATTGTCACCCTTTTCCCATCAAAGAAGTGACATATAAGGTTTAAACCAGACTGGTTTTCCACCTGTCACCAGAAACATTTCTACTGTACATTACAGGAGAATAAGAACTTGGAAGAATAGAAGAAACAAACATCTAATGTTTGTTATTTATAGTTAAACTTCGAATTCACAATAACAGAGTTATGAGTTTCAAAGATGTCACACTCAAACTCCAAATTAAATGTCTTCCAGTTATATAACATTCGGAAATAATGTTATCCACTGAAATAGATTAGAGATGTCAAAAATGTTCTCTCTCCAAATTTGGAAGCTCATTAATCAATTAAGTTATTACCAGCACTTGACTTAACTAAAAGCAAAAGCAAATCTAAGCATTTCAAACCATTGTTGTCCATCACTACCCTTTCTATAGCCCGTATATTTAACCTAAGCTGAACTAATATCTGTAGATATATTTCCAGAGTATACTGGCAGCAGTAAAAACACTATAAATAAACACTGAAGAATCTATACTTGGACATGATATTGCACAGCCAACTCTTTCAAACACATTTCTTGGGAACAACAATAGAAACATTTTATAAGAATTGAAGGCATCATATGCCTTTACATTGTTCAACATGCATATCAATATGGCTTGTTAAATTATCATTGTGGAATAATATGAATAAACATTGTCCGAGCTTAACTGCAAAAAAATGGTAAAAACTATTCTATATTGCTTCACATAATCTGTAAGAGGGGCAAGTAAGTTGCATAAAACAATAAAAATGGTAACACAAACCTTGCAGCAATTAGCCGAAATTGTAGAGCTTTGCACTGAGAAGGGACCAGCTAAATTTAATTTCCCAATTACAAAGAGAAGTATGTCCATGGATACCTCAGTTAGGGATATATTCCACTGCAATGTACCATAATACAAAATTGTAAGCACTAGTCATACAAACCTACCACCCTCCGTTGTAACCCAATGCCCCAAGGAAAAAGAAGAAGAAGAAGAAGAAATTGGTAGCAGAAGAGATTGTCTTAATCCTCAAATGTTCAGACCTCGTCAGTTCTACAATAGATATGAACAGGTACACCATGCACAACAGTGTTCGAACCCTGAGGCAGAAAACTTGATCGGTAGAATACAAAGATATCAACAGGGCAAACAAGTTCTCTCCTACATGCAATAAGAGCAACAGAATCATCAAATACTGAAATGTGACAACATGATATGAATTTTAAGAATGGAAACATACTTGGTTACTTTATCCAAGATAAATAATTACCAAAAATTTCTTTGAGCATCAAAGTAATGCAGCGCCATACTTATTGTACTCATAACCCTGACTTTATAGGGAAAAAGCTGGACATTAAGTTGAGTATTATGAAGGCAGGCACGAAGGAGAGGAAATCTGTCTTTTGTATCTAAGAGTTCGTGAACTATTGTCAAAGAAACATTATCAATTTTCAGTTGAATACAAGGGAGATCTCCATTCTTCTTAGAAGTTTGCTCTTTGTCTTCGCATATGCCAGGATGCAAATTAGCATCAGAAGCCTCCAAAGAGTATCTATCCAATGAACTCTGGATCACTTTAAACTTGAAAGGATTTCCAGGCTTCCTAATGAACTCTGGAATCCCATCAATGAAAGCAACACCACAATCATTCTTCTTATTGACCAAGTAAAATGTACCTTCAGCTAATCTATTATTGAGCTCCAAATCAACCTCACTCTGATAACTCTCTGTTTGATGAGGAACAGCTTTCCAGAGCGACTTCTCACCATTGTTAGTGCCAGAAAGGTCAACAAAAACTGATCCTGGACGATAGCTGAGCTGTAATGGTTCACCACTATCACTTTTGGCATGTAATGAAATCAAGGAGAACCACAATACTGATGATTTCCAAAGTCTCTGTTTATAGTGTTTGACCTACATAAATTGTTGTAGTGAAGTTATAGGGCACAAAGTAGTAGCAGGTCCAAAAAGGATAGAAATATTGAGTAAACCAATGGAAAAAAGGAAAAATCAATAAATTCAACAAGAAAAAGTTATTTGCATATGATAATGTGACATAAACCGAGACTAGAAAAATATATGCTGCACCAATTGAATGCATCTCTACTCCTTAAGAAGATAGTTGCCTGTAACTCCACACAACAACGGAATCCAATGGATTTAGTATGTGTCATTGTTATTACTCAAAATAAGATACAGATCCTCACCATTCCTTTTCTGTCAGCAATCAAGAAAATACCTAACCATCTCTCTGACAAGATGCCATTCCTTTTTATCTGGTCATCAAATGACCCCACTCTAACAGTACAAGCTCCCCATGATTTTATGTCATCACATTATCATGGTTTGTTAAGTAAGACTTAACCTAGCTGCCATTCTAACTTAAGAAAAGTTTAACCACTCTAAAAACCTTAATGCAGTTGAACTTGAACATGAAGACAAGCCACCACCAGAATCAAATAAAGCAATATTTAGCCATTATCAACCCCTTATTGACAACATACATTAAAAGAAGCAAGGGAAAACTAGAGTTAAGTTCCTTCAAGAGCACTCTGCTTTCACCAAAATGTCATTACAAGACTATCAGCTCAATGAAAGTTCATTAAGCACACAGTAATATCTAAAAGGCAGCTTACATAATGATATTGAATCCTCATAACTCATAACATACATTTAAAAAGCCCATCATTCTATCATACCATGCTCAATATAGAGGGCATTGACCAAAGCATATCTATCATACGTTTAGAACCGATAAACTTTCAACTGATCCAAACCCCAAGATCCCCATGTTTCATTTGTGGGGACAGTTCTTTCTCTTTTTCCCATACAATGGATGACAAGCCTGTGGCCCTGTAGACCTTTTTGTACTTTTGCATTCTTAATCAAACCACTACATAATTAAGCATCTCATAAAAGCTTAGTTGAATCTGAAGAACAATTTTAGAAGTAAACCATTTTATAAAACCTCTATCTTATGGTTTTGGGAGTTATATAAGTGCAAAGTCCACAAATCTTCTGTGTACATTAATAAGTTGTTACATCATGGTAATCAACAAATCATGTAGATAACAATTTCTTGACAACATATGTGGTCAAGATACGGTATTATCACATAATATTGTGATAATCTTATTGTAATCAGATCATATTAGATAGCATTATCTTAGGGATAAACATTATCTTAGGATTATCTCCTGTATTTGTATAGATACTCTATCCTATTCGGTATTCTATTCATGTATATATGTACTACAATCTCTAAGAAATATAATATAGAGCAAAACAACTCAGAGCCACGTGAAAGAGACGGTGAAACCGAGAAGGCAACCCCGGCAAGTCAAGAAATGGCTTCCAATCTTGAGGGATCCTCCACGACAAATCCAAACCAGACTGGAGGTCAGTCGTCAATGACCTCTGATCTTGAAGGAACTTCAGTTGTCATCGTCTCTGACAAACGGAATGAAACAAACTATCAGAAGTGGGCTCAAGCTATGAAACTCACCATTGGAGGACGCAGGAAGCTGAGCTTTATCGTCGAAGATGGAAACGTTCTAGACCCAATGAACGTGCAAGCTGCATAACAGTGGGAGATAGACAACTCCATGGTCTCGTCATGGCTTATCAACGCCATTATACCATCGATCAAACGTACCTTCGTGTTTCTGCCAACAGCTCGAGAAATCTAGGAAGGGGTGCGACAATCATACGCTGACAGAAAGGATGCATCGTGAACCTACAAGATAAAAACAAAGCTGTGGCAAATGAAGCAAGGTGACAGAGAAGTTACAAAATATTGGGGCGAAATGGTAGCATTATGGCAAGAACTTGACCTTCTGTCGGATGAAGAGTAGAGGTGCAAGGAAGATGCTGTGATGTACAACCAGAAAATTGAAAAGGAAAGAGTCTTTGAATTTTTAGCTGGTCTCAACAAAAAACTGGATCATGTCCGTGGCAGAATCCTAAGTAGAGTTCCTCCACCAACAGCTAAAGAAGTTTTTTCTGAAGTTAGGAGGGAAGTAGCAAGGAGGAAAATCATGCTAAAAGAAGAGTCAAAAGAAGAACAAAATTTGTCTCCAATACCTACTAATGAAGCATCTGCATTGATGTCCCCTGGTGAATCCAGTAAGAAGGGTCAGAAGAAGTGGCGTGAATCACTGCAAACAATGTGGTCACACCAAAGATACATGCTGGGTCATCCATGGAAAGCCTCAGGATTGGAAACCACGTAAAGGAAAAAACCAAGGCTATCAAGTATCTAGTGAAGGAGGAACAGAAAAATCTGAAGATAATTAGAAACAAGAAGCTAGTGAGCTGAATATTTCACTAGGGAAATTATTGGAAATACTAAAGAATCTCCAAAATGACAGCCATCAACAGAAGACAAGTACAGTTGCCAATGTTACTATGAGAGGTAATATCATACAAGCTTTTATATCTTCATGAGGTCGGAAGAAATGAATAGTTGATTCTGGAGCATCAGACCATGTGACAGATGACTATAACCTGTTTCATTCATATTTTCCTTGTGCTGGGCATGATAAGGTTAAAGTAGCAAATGGTGATCCTTCTTCGGTTGCAGGAAAAGGAGATATCAAAGTAACAAATTCTATGAAATTAAACTATGTTCTACATGTTCTAAAACTAGACTATAACCTCCTTTCGGTTAGTAAATTGACAAAAGAAGCTAATTGTAGTGCTTATTTTTTCCCTACTCATTGTGTTATACAGGACCTATGATCGGGGAAGATGATTGGAAGTGCTAAAGAGGTAGATGGAGTGTACTACTTTGAAAATAAAGAAAGTCATTCTACTCCTTATAGCTTGGGTAATAGTGTGATTGTCCCTAAGAATGATGAATTATTGATATGGCATGACAGGTTAGGTCATCCAAACTTCCCGTATATGTCACGATTGTTTCCAAATATTTCAATAAATAAAGATCTTTGTGTTCAATGTGATGCTTGTGAATTTGCTAAGTATCAAAGAATTTCTTTTACAAGGTCTGAATACAAACCCACAAAACCTTTTTCACTTATCCATAGTGATCTTTGGGGCCCATCTCGTGTCACTAATAGAACCAATTCAAAGTGGTACATTACATTCATCGATGATACTCATTTGCGTTGGGTGTTTCTTTTAAAGGATAAAACTGAAGTCCCTATTGTGTTCATCAACTTTTATCAGATGATAAAAAATCAATTTCACACAAGTATTCAAGTCCTTCATACTGATAATGGTACTGAATATTTTAATCAACATCTTCATATATTCTTCCAAAAACATAGAATTGTCCACAAAAGTACTTGTGTCAATAGTCCTCAACAGAATAGGATTGTTGAGCGAAAAAATAGACACCTTCTTGAAGTAGCTAGGACCTTAATGTTCACTAGCAATGTTCCAAAAAATTTTTAGGGGGATGTTATCCATACTGCAACCTACCTTATTAATCAAATGCCTAGTCGTGTCCTTTCTTTCAAAACACCTCTTCAAAAATTTCAAGAAATCCATACCACTACCCATCTTGAAACTAACCTTCCTCTAAAGGTTTTCGGGTGTACAACCTTTATTCACAATTATTCACACAACAAACTTGATCCAAGAGCCAAAAAATGTGAGTTTCTGGGTTACTCTGCTACACAAAAGGGTATAAATGCTATGATCCTATATCAAAAAAGGTTGTTTGTTAGTTGTGATGTCACTTTTTCTGAGACAGATTCCTTCTATCCCAAGTCTTCAATTCAAGGGGAGTATTGGAGAGAGTTTGGTGATGAATCTCAGCCTGAACCTCCTTGTACATCTGTTCCTGAACCTATCCGAACACCTATGTCCAATGCATCTCCTATAGAGACAAATCCTGATACAAAAGAAGTAGCCATGCCTGACAATACAATCAAAGTATACTTTCAGAAGAAGAAAACAAGTAGTACACTCCCTATTCCTGAAGCTATACCAATCTCTGAACTAATGTAGGTTCCTACCGAAGAAGCTCAGAGTAGCAATACAAAGGAACAAGAAGACAATACAGATCTAGAACTGTCAATTGCTTTACGGAAGAAATCTAGATCATGTACCATAGACCCGATTGAGAGGTTTGTCTCCTATAATGCTCTATCTTCTCAATATAAAGCATTTATTGCTAATCTGGACATAATTGACATTCCTAATAATATCCAAGAAGCTCTTAAAGTTCCAGAATGGAGAGAAGCAATCTTTGAAGAAATAAGAGCACTTGAAAAAAATTGAAACGTGGGAAGAAGTTGATCTGCCAAAAGGGAGATTGGTAGCAAAGGGCTATTCTCAGTATCAAAATTTAGGGTTTCAAGGTATCTTCTTTATTGACACTTAATAGGATATATATACACAAAGAGTATAACATAGATTAGGAAACTAATCTCCTAATCCCACTAAACTAGGAAGTTAACCTTATCTGAGGATCCCTTATCTTTAGGGATCCTAATAATACATATCCTATATCTGATATTTATCTCCTATATCTGATATTTATTTAATACAGAATCTATATCTATTAGTATAGATTCTCACACTCCCCCTCAAGCTAGTGAATAGGAATTTTCCATTCCCAGCTTGGATACAATGTCCTCAAATATTGAGCTACTCAACCCTTTAGTGAGAATGTCAACAAGTTGCCCCCTTGTTGACAAATACAGAGTGCACATCAAACCACTGTCTAACTTCTCCTTGATAAAATGTCTATCCACCTCAATGTGCTTAGTCCTATCATGCTGAATTGGGTTGTAGGCTATGCTTATTGCTGATTTATTATCACAGTAAAGCCTCATAGGAGCATTCCACTTAATCTTTAAGTCTTTTAGAATGATTTTCAACCAAAGCAATTCGCATATACCTTGGGCCATAGCACGAAATTCTACCTCTGCACTAAATCGTGCTACTACCCCCTGTTTCTTACTTCTCCATGTGACCAGATTCCCTCCAAGAAAGGTACAGTACCCTGACGTAGATCTTCTATCCACTACCGATCATGCATAGTCAGCATCGGTATATGCTTCAAGTGTCATATCTCCATTTCTTTTAAACAAAATCTCTCTTCCTGGAGTTCCCTTAAGGTATTGCAAAATTCTATGTGCTGCTTGTAAGTGCACTTATTTAGGACTATTCAAAAACTGACTTACCATGCTTACAACATAGGCTATATCAGGTTTGGTATGAGCCAAATAGATGTGTCATCCTACAAGTCGTTGATACATTTCCCTATTGACTGGAACATCTTCCTCTGCTTTTCCCAGCTTAAGGTTCGCCTCCATGGGTGTATTTGTGGGTTTGCATGCAGCTTTACCTGTCTTCTTGAGTAAATCAGTAACATATTTCTATTGGGATATAAAAATTCCCTTCCTGGAGTGTGCTACCTCAATTCCCAGAAAATACTTTAACCTTCCCAAAGCCTTAATCTCAAACTCCTTAGCTAAGCAATTACTCAAGATCTTCTGCTTTAGCTCATCATCTCCTGTGAGTATGATGTCATCCACATAGACTAGTAATACTGTTACTTTCCCTGTGGCTAAATGCTTAATAAACAAAGTGTGATCTCCTTGACTTTGCTTATATCCTATAAATAACATGACTCTTGCAAACCTGCCAAACCAGGCCCGAGGGGATTGTTTCAATCCATACAAGGCTTTATTCAACTTACATACAGTATTGGTGGTCACTTTTGTTTCATAGCCCAGTGGGACCTGCATGTAAATCTCCTCTGTTAAATCCCCATGAAGAAATGCATTATTTACATCAAATTGTTGTAGTTCCCAACCACGGTTTGCTGCTAGATATAAAATTACTCCAACTATAGTCATCTTAGCCACAGGAGCAAATGTCTCTAGATAATTAATCTCACAAGTCTGAGTGTATCCTTTGGCTACCAATCTTGTCTTGTACCTTTCAATCGACCCATCAGCCCTATATTTTACCGTATACACCCATTAGCAACCCACCGGCCTTTTTCCAGCTAGCAATTTCACCAAACTCCAGGTTTTATTCTTTCTTAGTGCCTGCATCTCCATATCCATGGCTTGTTTCCATTTTCCATTAGATAATGCCTCAGATAAGGTTGTAGATATGGTTGTGGTATTGAGGTTTACAAGAAAGGCTTTAAATGTTGGTGAGAAATTTTGAAAGGACATGTAGTGTGAGAGTGGGTATAACGGCCTTTTGGCACATGTTCTGGTTCCTTTCCTAATGGCAATAGGTTGATCTTGATCTGCCTCACTAATTTGTACTTCAGTTTCAGTTTGCAAAGTAGGGAAATCAAAAATTGTTACCTCATTTGAGGAATCTGGTTCAAATTCTTGTACATGCATAGATTCCGGATTGACCACTTTCTGCCTTGAGTACACCAGATTTTTGCCAAATCGCACATCTCCAGAAGCAGATTTAGGTTCAAGAATGGGCTCGATTTCAAGAAATTCGGTTTCAGGAGATTTTGGTTGAGCAAAAGGTATTTGACTGGGTTTAGATAGAAGTAAAGGATCATTTTCCGACACTCCAAGAAAGAACTCCTTATCTTCCTTGAGATTCTCCCCCTGAAGATAAGGTTGGACGAAATAGGCTTCTTGTTCATTGAAGGTGACATCTTAGGACACAAGAAATTTCTTAAAAGAAGGATGATAGCACTTATACCCTTTCTGAGTTGATGAATACCCTACAAAGATGCACTTCAGTGCTCTAGGATCCAATTTTCCACGGTCTTGGCTGTGAACATGAACAAAGGACACACACCCAAAAATGCAAGGTACGAGATTGTTTGTAGTAGATATATTTGGGTAGAATGAAGAGAGTATCTCCATTGGACTTTTGAATCCTAGGACTCTAGAGGGTAGTCTATTAATGAGATGAGTAGCTGTTAGGACCGCTTCTCCCCAAAAATATTTTGGTACTTTTCTAAAATAACAATGCTAGTGTTTGGTCTAAAAGGTGTCCATTTTTCCTCTCAGCCACCCCATTTTGTTGGGGTGTTTTGACACAAGAAGACTCATGAAGTATCCCTTCTTTTTGACAATAGAGAGTAAGAGTTTGGTTGAAGTAGTCTTTGGCATTGTCGGATCTAAGTTTCTTGATGTTTACATCAAACTGGTTTTTTACCATAGAGATGAAATGTGGAAGTACATAACTCACTTCAGACTTGTGTTTGAGCAAGAAAACCCAGGTAACTCTAGTGCAGTCATCAATAAAAGTTACAAACCACCGTGCCCCTGACACATTTGAAACAGTTGAGGGACCCCAGATATCAGTATGAATAAGACAAAAGGGAAAAGTGCCTCTTTATTGTTAATAAGAAAAGGTAAACCCTTGTGTTTAGCAAGTTCACACACCTCACAATGAAGACTCTCAAACTCTAGCTTTGTAAACAAACCAGGAAACAAAGAATAATCCTAAACGATGGATGACCTAACCTACTATGATGTAAGAAAATTTTTTCTTTATTCGACAACATTGATTCAGACATGAATGAATAGGGTCATCTACTCCTAGATATGTTTGACCCATTTGCTTCCTCAAGATAGTAGAGGTCATCCCGTTCTCTAGCACTTCCAATCATCTTCCCGAATCCCTCTCCTGAAATAAACAATGGCTTGAGTGAAATGTAACATTACAAAGTAAATCAAGTGTGAGTTTCTGCACAGATATTAGATTTGTGGATAGCTTAGGGGCATGGAGAACATTTCTTAATGTTATGTATGGGTTTATTTTGACATCTCCTATGCTAGCTATAGTTGCTAAGGATCCATCTATTGTGGTTATCTTCTTATTGCTTGGGCAAGGGGAATAGGTGGTAAAGTCGGCTCCTGAATCCATAATCCAAGATTGCTAAAAACCCTTATCTAAAACATTTAATCCAACTAAACCAGAACACATACCTGAATGCACAAAGGTGCATGTACCTGCAGATTTCTCTGTGTTGCTAACAAATGCTCTCATCTTTTACACTTCATCTTGGTTAAAGCCCTTTGAGTCTTGCCTGTCTTCTTGTTGGGATGTACTTGTAGCAACCTGCGTTTGTCCATTACCCCTAGGTTGATATCCTTTCTATCCCCACACACGGCTAAGAGGCTTTCCATGCAACTTCCAGCACTGCTCCTTCATATGACGTGGCTTTTTGCAGTACCTACACCACAGGTCATCATGGTTTTGAGACTTGGATTGACCACCTTTTCCAGTTTCTGCCTCAAATCTTTTTCCAGCCTGCTTTTCAGTCCCAGCTACCATAGCTGAACCATCAGACGAGTTGAGAATTAAGCATTAAATTCCTCCTACTTTCTTCACTCCGAATAATGGCCACTACCTCATTAAAGCATGGAACTTTCTGCTTTCCGAGTATTTGGATCCTTATTTGATCAAACTCGGAATTCAATCCAACAAGAAAGTCATAAACTCTATCTTGTTCAATGAACTCCTTAGTATAGCAGCATCATTTGGACATTTGGTCTGAATCACTCGATTATGATCAAGTTCCTGCCATAATGACTTCAACTGGTTGGCATATTCCGTCACAGATTTGTTCTCTTGTTTAGTGGCAACAGTCTTGACTTTCACCTCATACACTTGAGCCGCATCCCTAGCTTTTGAGTATGTCTGCTAAATCGCATCCCAATTATCTTTGGCTGTAGCCATGAACATTACCGTATCACTTATTACAGATCATTGAATTCCAAAGCCACGCCATGATCAATGAGTCCTCCTCATCCCATGCTTCAAAACCTGGATCTTTTGGCCCTGGTCCAGTTCCTAACAGGTGACTGATCTTTCTCTTGCCTTTCAAAATAGTTCGAATAAGTTGTGAACACTTGAGAAAATTTTTTCCATCTAAGGCAATTTGAATGAACTGTAATTCCACCGAAAATTGAGTCTTGGTTACTTCATCTGATGAAGGCACAATTATTGATCCACTCTCCTTGGTTTCTGTCATTGTCCTTCACTTCTATGTGCAATCAACTATGTACCGAAACTAATCAGCGATGAAGGCTGACTTAGGGATAAAGGAAAAAGAATCTCGAAAGAAGAAGAGAACAACAATGAAGGCTCAACCCCACCTCCTTTATTTTTCCCAGAAAAATTCGAGCCTAAAGCTCTGATACCATATCAGAATTTAGGGTTTCAAGGTATCTTCTTTATTGACACTTAATAGGATATATATACACAAAGAGTACAACATAGATTAGGAAACTAATCTCCTAATCCCACTAAACTAGGAAGCTAACCTTATCTGGGGATCCCTTATCTTTAGGAATCCTAATAATACATATCCTATATTTGATATTTATCTAATACAGTATCTATATCTATTAGTACAGATTCTCATAGATAAAATCATCTTTGGTAGATAGGGTAACTGTCTTTTGCAGCAGTTAAGAGACTACTTACCGGTGCTTTACTGTACTTATGTTCCTGTGGAACATTTCCTTGTAGTGGTCATGTGGTGCATTATTATTAACTTCTAAATGTTGATTTTCTAGTGAATTGCTTATCCATTCCCTTGACACATTTTGC
The DNA here is from genome assembly GCA_026413385.1 of Erythroxylum gracilipes. Classification (NCBI taxonomy): domain Eukaryota; kingdom Viridiplantae; phylum Streptophyta; class Magnoliopsida; order Malpighiales; family Erythroxylaceae; genus Erythroxylum; species Erythroxylum gracilipes. The sequence continues at coordinate 6,360,604 of JANZLC010000202.1, read as the reverse complement.
TTCCATGACAGTTGCTGTAACTCAGATTCTGTGGAAGCCCAGGGGTTTACTGGTGGATCAATTTGATTCTAAGGAGGATCTCATAAATGCTGTTATTACTTCTTCATTTATTCCAGGGTGAATATAATTATATAGGTTTTGGCTTCCTTTTTTGATTTTGCTTTATTTCCTGTGTCAGGTTGGGTGTGGAGTGGGTATGTTAATGGTTTTTAGTTTTCCTTTTCTCTTTTCACTTATTGGTTGATGTTACACTAAACAATGAACAGTGCAGATATCTTGCCCCAAGACCTGCCACAGTGTTCCGTAACCGACTCTGTATTGATGGGGGTTTGACATTGTTTATGCCGCCAACATCTGCTGCTCAGACGGTATTTTCTTGAAATGTATTTGTTTCTTATGTCTTGCAATGAAGGCATAGTTTCTTTTTCTATTATCTTCCTGTTATGATCAAATTTTTAGATCTTTTAGCTTGTCACTGGCGTGCATGATCATTGAGTTAATAGTTGACCTCATGTTGGGTAAGACATTCTTCTAGCAAGTTATGCATGCCATGGAAACTTAAGGGCTAATGAGTTTTTGGAATAGAGATCTGATTGATGCTATATGCATTTAGTTGCTAGGATCTTCTCATATAGTTCGATGTTTAACAGAGTGGACAAGATAAGAGTTACAAATTGAATAGAGAGATTTGATTCTGGGGACTGATCATTTATCTTATGACCGTTGCTGGGCTGTGACCTTATTAGATGCATGTTAACTGTATCTCTTCTTTTTCTTTTTATAAGACAAAATTATTATCCAGTCTTACTCTTCTTGATCCCGGTAAATTTGGTAAGTGGTTCAAGTTCTTGTTATGCAGCTAAACTCGACTTTCATGACATAAGTTGCATGCTTCTGCTTCTCACACTTCTTGCGCCATTTCTATTGCCTTTTGATTAATAAATCTCGGTTTTATATCCTGTTAGTTTAATGACAAAAGGAAATGCTTTAAGTTCACTTTACGGAGGTGGGAGGCATTTTGACATCTTTTGCTGGAGTATCTGCCCAGTAATATCTCTTCAATTGTATGTGTCGGGTTAACTGGTTATGTTCATCTAAAGGTATCAAAGTTCTATCAGTGATGATGGCATTTAAAGTTCTGAGCCTGAAGTTGGTGTATCCCACGTGAGATCTGGCAGTGCTTGTACATTGTTGCTTCTATAGTGACCTTATTTTATTGTGCGAACTGTCATCACATTTCCATCAAAAAGATAATATTATTTGGCATTGTTACTAACCACATTCTGCTTTGCAGGTACGTGTATGTGCTTTCCCGGCTAGTTATATGGACCTGCAAGGCATTGGAATAAGTCCAGATTGCAATCCTAGGAATTGGGGTAGCCCAAGAGAGGCAAGTGTGCAGTGCAGCATGTCTTACAGTAATTTTGTGTTCTTAATTTTGAGATTGATGTAATGGACGTATTTGTTCCCAACCATTCCAGTTCTTTAATTGGGCGTTGGAGCCAGCAGAAGATCACATTCTTGACAAGCTTTTTGAGTATGGATACTTGGATGCTGCAGCGTGGGCCAAGGAGAATCCAGTTGAGAAGGTGGTTCAAGATGACAGTCCTACGGTTGAGAATGGCAGTCCGGTTGGAGAGGGCGTTTTGTAGTCCAACAGAACAAATTCCTCCCAACCTGACGTTAGACATCCATTTGCGGCGACCATTCACCAAAAGAAAAGTCTTGCATACCATCAACTTGGCAGGTCAGCCAGGTCAAAGTTCCCATAACGCAGTAGTGCCCTGAATTAGAAGATAGAAGTATAGATCACTACCATTCTATAGTAAATGTTTCATAGCTAATGTATCATGATTTCAATTTCAAAGCTAGAAAGAAAAGTGGGGAAAGGATAGCATGTGGCTTTCGCCATTAAAGTATGAAAAAGTAGGTCAATATTTAGCGCTACTCTATCCAATGTTCAACTGTTTCTAAATGTATTAAGAATGTATTGGAACCATCTTGCAGCCACTTCTACTCTATCCAATGTTCAACTGTTTCTAAATGTATTAAGAATGTATTGGAACCATCTTGCAGTCACTTTCAGCGGTCAGATTCTGAACCGCTGTGATTAACTTAAGAATAGGGCTGGACTATATCCAAATTACCAAGCTACCCTTTCCTTGCTAAGGATAGTTGTACACGGGTTTTGGATAGGCCGAGCTCAACCAAAAGAATCGAGTAAAACATCGAGGTATTGTATTCTGTTTTTTTTTTTTTTGGTTACAAGGGAAAGAAAAACAAATGCGATTATCTCGTAAATCCTAGACCCTACGAAGGGTTCTATTGTACAGGATTTTATGCATGTTGCGGAATAGTGCATCCAAAATGTTCATCGGAGGCTCCTGAAAAGTATGCAGGCCTTGCTTTACTAAAGAGGCTAAATGAGCCAATTGATCAGCACATCGATTCCCTTCTCGATGCGTGTGTTTAAGTTGCACCTCTCAAATTCAAAGAATCAAGCTTCGGATGCCTGTTATCAAAAAAGAATTGAACCAAATTATATTATAGACTTTAAGTTATTGTCCTTAATACAGATACAAGACAATTTTTTGTATTTTGAAGGCTCAATACCAATAAACCGTTATGCTGTTTGGATTCAAGATTGTCCCTTCACTATTTCAATAGATTATGACAAAGATTTATAAACTTATTATCTACAATTCTTTGATTTATATTGATAACATCAAAAATTGATTGAATTATACTGAATTGAAATAATCAAATTTTAAGTTTTTTTGACTTAATATTTGTAAATTTAATTTCCTTAAATATAATGTTTAAAATATAATACTTGCCCACTTGAATCTAATTAGGTGGTCGGCTTACATCACTTGGATTAAAGATACGAGTGAATAATGATTTTTAATGAATTAGTTTATAATAAAGAATATAACAGTGAAGATTGCCTCTACCTTTATTATATTTACTCAATTAATAAAAATATTTGTTTTCTAATCTATATTGTTTTGTGAACGCATAATGTTGAGATAACTTTGCTATAGTTAATGGGGACTTTATTCAATTTCCAAAAAATATAATTAATTACGTTCATAGGTTAACACAAAAAAGAAGAAGATTATAATTAGATATAATAAACATCCATACTAGTATGCTATTACTCTTTTTTTTATATACTTTTTTTCTTTTTACATGGACTTTGGAAATTATTAACTAAAATCATATTTTATATATACTTATTTTTTACTAATAATATCTTATTTGCATTTTCAATTAGTTATATCCTTTAACTATATTATTTTGTATTCATCTTGTATTATTTAGATACATCAAAAGACAAGTATATTTATTAGTTCATGTAATGAGACATCCTTTTGAGTCGCATGGAGGTTTATAATGGGCTATAAAAAGTTCGAAATAAGAGATTGAAATATCAAATCAATGCTTAACTTATGATTCAATAATTGACTTAGGGAGCGTTTAGTTTGAGCACGGAGTTGGGTATAGATATAGGTATAATAGTAGAAGTGAATGAGAATGGGTATGAAAAATTAAAAAATGATGTTTGGTTTGTAACTTGGGTTTCTGTATTAATACCAATAATATTGTTTG
>JANZLC010000202.1:6308654-6327675 GCA_026413385.1 Erythroxylum gracilipes | reverse complement strand
TATGTCTATAAGGGAAGCTCTTTCTTGGCTAAAAGACCAACAGCTTGCCAAGGTCATTGTGGAGTCGGATTGTTTGGTAGCTGTCCAATCAATATTAGCGCATTCGCCAAATCGGTCTGCGATTGAAATTTTGACCCTTGATTATTTATCATTCAAGCGACATTTCCTTTACTTGTCCTTTCAATGGATTGATTTAACATGAGGCCTATAAAAAACACACTGTACAAACATCAGGCCAATAAAAAATAGATCAGTCTCCTGTTTAGGCTGAAGATAAAAGGACTTACTCAGCAATTACTTTTGACGAAATAATGTCACTCTCGAAATCAAAACTGCATGTCAAAGCTAATTATGTTTATTATTGTTATCTCTAAGTGTTTGACTTCCAAGGTTTAAATAGTTTCAAACCATTTGTCCATACAGAAATGGATAGATTATCAGATTGGTTTCATATTCACCGGAAATTAGAAACACAATTTAAGGGCGAGATTAGATTGGAGCTTCCAATTCTAATTCATAGACATATGTCTCAAAAGCCAACCCTTTTTCAAAGATAAGCTCAATTGCAAACAAACACTAAGCAACTTATCATATATATATATATATATATATATATATATATTTACGAGGTATTCTAAGAGAGTCTCAATTATGAGAAGGTACTTTTAAGTCATCTATATCTAGACTAATTTCCGCTCGAATTGGGTAGGTTTCTTGCGAGAAGCAAAGCTCTGATTCTAAGTTTTAAACGGCTGCATACGTGAGGGCAGTTCAAACCCACAATCTCACTTAAACCAAAAGAGCCTCAATTCTTATCAGATTTTTTTTAGTTGATTGATATAAGTTAATTATTTGACCGTTTTAAAAAATTAATAAATATATTTAATAAATAATTGATTGGTTGACTTATTTAACCAAACAAGCTGATTTTAGAAAACTTAGCATTATTAATGTTCAACCAAAAATTAATAAATAAAAAATTAATTATACCCTTTATTTTTCCTAAACTTAACAGGTCAAACCACAATTAATGTACTTATACTTAACCAATCTTTTTTATTTTCACAATTCTACGTATTGCAATAAATGCAAAGATAAATCCAAGGTCTTTAATGATGGTCCCACGAAAGCAACTTAATTGACCTTTTGTTTTCATCAAACAGAATACACGTTAACCCGACAAGGTATGCTTTATGACTATAACATTTCATAATTTTTTGAATTATGCTAATTATGTTACAGTAATATTATAGATAATTTAAACTAAAAATTATGCATTTATAGTAATAATTTTTTTAACAATAAAGTGAGTTTTTTAGTTATAAAATTTGGAAGTATTTTTTATTAATAAAATAATTTTATAACTATTTTTATTAATAAAATAAGTTTTTTATTACAAAATAAAAAATATATTAAGGTAGACAAATTTTTTAAGAATGTTTTATGTTTTTATTAGAGTTTAAAACTTAATTTTTGTAAAATTAAATATTAATCATAACTTTATATATTCTTTTTTAAGTCATACTTTTATAAATCATTTTATACTTAACAATTAATACTAAATAATTAATTTTATCGAATATCTTTAATAAATAGTTAATGTTATTTGTTTGTCAAATTAGCATATATTACCACTGATAAAATCAACTATTAACAAATGGATGACAATATTAGGGAAAGAGTTATAAATTAAATAACTTTCTAAAAATTCTTTAAGCTTTATAATTTTTTATTTTTTATTTTTGATTTCTAATTTTTAATTTTTCATAGACTTTGATTAAAAAATAGCCATAAAATATAGACATAAACTAATTAAATATTTTATATGATAATTTGATTCACTTTTTAAATTCAAATGTTCTAATTACACTTGATTAAAATTAATAATTTATTATAATTATATTAAATTTTAAAATTAAATTGAATTACGTAAAAACAAGATTTCATTAATACACAGTTTCTAATTATTTTTTAACTTAAGTTTAAAAAAATTATTTTTTGAAAAGTAAAAAAATTTAAAAATTAAAGAAAAATTTAAATTACAGAGAATGCTAATTTTATATTAAAAGTTTTTTAAATTGTTCTATAAATATTTATGTTTCTCAAAATTACATTTAACTTTTCCAAAATTTTAACTACTTTGACATTTTGTATTATAAATTTGAGAGAAATTTACAGAGAGCCATCTTCGAAGTAGACATCCAAAGCCTACATGACAAGCGGCACACATAGACCACTTACTTTTTTCATACGTAAGTTTAAAAAAATGACCTGAACAAAACTTAATTTAAATGAATTTTAAATTAAATTTAGTGAAAAAGTTTAGTTTTGAATTAAAGTTTTAGTTAAGACTTCTTTAATTTGATTAGGAGGTAATCTTTCTATTATATAAAGGTAGGATTATGGATTATCGGACCTCCTTAAATTTTACGACTTAGTAAAATTTTATCATCATAATGTTAATGATGATAACAATGACTAGCCTTTAATTTGACTTGTTCCAAATTTTGCTTGAATTAGGGTAGAATTAATATGGATATGAGTTTTTATTTGAAACTTGATGACCCTTAAATTAGAATTTATTATTCATATTCATTACAAAAAGTATTGTACCAATAACAAACTCATAATTATTATTTTTAAACATTTATTAGATAAATTAACTATATACTTTAAATAAATTATTTTAAAATAAAATTGATAAATTCAATTGGTTAAGCACATTTTTTTTCTAACAATAGCTCTTTAAATGAGTTTTTAAAAGAATTAAAATCACCCAAACCAAATAACCCATACGTACTTTTTCCACCTATCATTTTGGCCATTCTCGAAGAGATAACTTTAATTTGATTTGTGACTTTGAAATGCTATAGTTTGTGTTTTCTAAGTAAATCTAGAAAAAAAGAAAACTTTATTCCCTTTCCGCTAAAAATCACCACATGCGATCTCTGAAGTTTGAACCGGAAGAGCGGCTGAACTAGAAAGTTGGAGCCCAGTCATAATATAATATCTGTGTTCCTACACACTACATACACACTACTCACTATCAGAGATTACTATGAACTAAACTAAATCACGGGATAATCAACGTTTAGCAGCTTGGACTTGGAGTGTCGTAATATAATAAAAGGAAATCATATTTTACGCATATTAATGAAAATTAAAATTCCAACTGAATTATCGACACCACATTACACATTTACATGGGGTGAGTCGTCCCCACCGCCCAACCCGACACCTAACGTTGTCACGAATCACGATTCCCGTTTCCATTCCCACCAGACCACCTTGAAAGAAGACAAAAAGGTGTGCCCCACCCCTCTTTACCTTTTCTTTAACAGCCCAATCACATAAAATAACATTCTAATTAGTAATTAGATCGAACATTTTGTTTTTTGTTTTTTGTTTTTTTTTGGGTTAAGCTGTAGATTCCATTTCCCTCTTGTCCATGTTCATCTCTTGTTTTTTCTCTTTTGGGCTGTCACTTTCTCTTCACACACACTCAACGTTTCCCAACACATTTTCCTCCTTCCCAAACACCAATTTTAAATCAAAATTTGCTACTGTTTGTCCTCTCCTTCCTGGTCGCGTCTGATTTCCGAATTCCAAAAGCAGAAAAATCCCAACTTTCCCCTTTGTTATCCAATCCCCTCTATTTCTTTTCCCTCTACTCCCAAGCAAAATCCCTTATTCCTTTTCCCCCCTTTTTCTTTCTTCGCCTTTCCTTGTACACCAACCATAGGCTGCTAGGCATCACTTACTATTCTACCCTCTAGCTAAATCATTGAGCTCCCTTCACTTTCTGATCAAATTTGAGCTAAAGATACAAACTTTGTCTACCCCTTTTAAAGATTATGATGATTAGTGAAGTTAGGGTTCTGGGTTAGTGTTGTCTCCACGCAGAACAATGCCGCCGGTGACGGAGGATGGTGTCCAGTACTCCTTTGCCGTCGAGTACAACGGCCCTCCGGTCTCCTACGACATCCCACGCGCTGTCCCCATCAACGTCAGCAAAATTCCCGTCGCCGCCGTCGTGTCTCAACTCTCTCTCCCCGATAATCTGTCCTTGCCGGTGATTAAACCGATTGTAGCGTCCGATCCTAGTAAGAACTTTTCTAAAGAGCTGAAATCTACAGTGTCTCCTACTTCTGTGATTGGAAACAATAGTAGTGGAGAATCTGGATCTGAGGAGTCGGCGGCGACAGTTTCTCCAACGTCCGTTATCGAGCGAGTTGCTGATAATAGTCACGATTGTGGATTTTCAGGTGAGTTGAGTAGTTCAGGTGCGTTGGAATTTTCGAATTCACGTTGCGTGTCTTCGTGTATTAGCCATGAGCTTTCTAATGAGTTGGTGAGTGGTGGTAGGAGCTCCAGCACTATAGATTTCTCTGATAGTTTTGATAATAAGAGCCAAGGTTCGTCAAGATTGAGGATTTCTAATGAATTAAATCAAGATTGGGGGTCAAATGAGTCCGTTGTTAGTATTGAGTACCCGTCTTCACGGGTTTCCAACCTCAAGGCTTCTGGGGATTGTCCCAATGAGGTGGTTGATGGTACAAAACGACCACAGGTCACCTTTGGGGGTGTTGAATCAGATGATGTTGCTGGTCTTGGAGTTGCTAATGACAATGATGAGTTCGGAGAAGAGGAACCAAGGGTTTTGCAGGGGAAAAGAGAGTTGCAGAGTAAAGGGAAGAAAGGGACATGCTATAGGTGTTTTAAAGGGAATATGTTTACGGAGAAGGAGGTTTGTATTGTTTGTGATGCAAAGTACTGCTGTAATTGTGTGCTTAGGGCTATGGGTTCAATGCCTGAAGGAAGGAAATGCGTTACTTGTATTGGGTATCCAATTGATGAATCGAAGAGGAGGAATTTGGGGAAGTGTTCTAGAGTGCTTAAGAGACTGTTGAATGATTTGGAAGTGAAACAGATAATGAAGGCTGAGAAGCTGTGTGAGGCAAATCAGTTGCCTGCAGAATACGTTTGTGTCAATGGAATACCTCTTTGTCATGAGGAGTTGGTGATTTTGCAGACCTGCTCAAACCCACCCAAGAAGCTGAAGCCTGGGAACTATTGGTATGATAAAGTGTCTGGTCTGTGGGGAAAGGTGAATATGGTTGTATATTGTCAAATAATTGAACATTTCTCAAGTTCTACACGATTTTGTTATAATATGGAGATTGATGGTTGCGTGTTTAAATGAAACAGGAAGGGCAAAAGCCTTCACAGATCATTAGTGCCCATTTGAATGTTGGGGGACCCATAATTGCTGATGCTAGCAATGGAAATACACATGTTTACATAAATGGCCGAGAGATAACAAAGGTGGAGCTAAGGATGTTGCAGGTTCAAGTCTTTTCCTTTTTCCTGTATTCTTCTTTTCTTTTGAGCTGTGATATATGGGAGATCACTAAGGTTGAGTTGTTAAATGTTGTAGCTTGCTGGGGTTCAATGTGCTGGGAACCCACATTTTTGGGTGAATGAGGATGGATCATACCAGGAAGAGGGGCAAAAGAACACTAAAGGTTACATTTGGGGCAAGGTATGTGTATACCTGAACATGATCAGGTGGTTGAGTTTTCTGACACTTCCAAAGTTTATATTATTTTAGATAAAATGTCTTACATTCTAGTTGCTTTGCAGGCGGGAACAAAGCTGGTTTGTGCTTTCTTATCATTGCCAGTTCCTTCCAGATCTTCAAATTCATGTGGGGAACAAGTGAACAGTCCTCTTAGCAGGTCCGTCCCGGACTACCTTGAGCAGAAAACCCTTCTGAAGATTCTTTTAGTAGGAAATAATGGATCCGGAACGAGTACGATTTTTAAACAGGTACCTTGCAAATGACAGTCTTGGAGTGCGAGTTATTATGCTTACATCACTACTTGAATAGGATTTCATTCTTTGCTTGATTGCATCTGCCCACGTGTATCCTTTCCTAAGGACTTATTACTTAGCCCTGTTACTCTCAGTGGCATCATATTTTGTTTCAGGGTGTAGGTTATAGTTGGTAGAAGGATTTTTTCTTAACGGAAATCACAAAATGGATTTATTAGGCCAAATGATTGATGGTCATTTTTTCTTGAAAAATATTGATATGATAGTGATTGTTGTTACCTTATAGTATGAGGGTTTGGTAATCTCTGTCATTAAGCGCCGGAGTCCATGGGAATGTTTATGAACTATATCGCTAAAGATTTGGGAAAAAGTTAGCATTTTGTTGTGTACTTGTCTGTCTTTGCCATTGATGGACTTCTCCTCATATATGCTTAACCTCTAGGCAATTTTTGGTAAGGGGATTCTGATACTTGACTTCCCATTATATTTTGATGCTCATAATTGAAACTTAATTTTGCTGATTGTTTCTTTCAGGCCAAAATTCTGTATAAGCCGGTACCTTTCACTGAGGATGAGCGTGAAAATATTAAATTGACAATCCAAAGTAATGTGTACGGTTATCTTGGTATACTTCTTGAAGGCCGTGAGCGTTTTGAAGAGGAAAGTTTGGATCAAATGAAGATAGAACAATCTTCTAATGGAAGTGACTTCAGTGGTATGTAATGAGTTCCATCAATTCTTTCTTTTTTATTTCAAAATGCAAACATAAAAGTGAATAGCCAAGATGCGTATACACTTAGAATGAAATATGCAGTTCCCAGCACGTCATAGAAATGCATAATACTCCTCGCTGGGCCTTTTTCTATTTGTGATATCGACTGCATTAATTGATGCGGTTTTTTACGTAATTGTACTATATCTTAAATTTAAAAGGAGCCTTGGCCTCCCAATGCCATTCTGAAGTGGGCCTTTCAATTTTTTGGATAAACAATAACAAAACGGCTACTGTTTTCAAGATTTGTTTACTTTTAAACTGTGCAAGTTTTGGTAGAAAACAGTCACTGCAGATACTTGTAAGTTCTTAATCAGTTTAAATTAGTTGCGTGGCATATTGCACTTTTGGCAGGTTGTGCTACTAATACCAGTGGAGTCTAAACTGTTTTATAGTGCTTAATTGAGAATTTTCCATCACCAATTATGGGGCTTTAGGTGTGGTGTCCAGAATGAGAGATATTCACTGCAACTATTGTATTTGAGTTAGTTTTTGAGCTAAGGATGCATGAATCTTATGCTATTTGCAAAAAGGCCTGAAACACAATGTTTGGTTAGCAGGGAGTGCCGGCAATAATCATCGGAAAACTGTCTATTCAATTGGCCCAAGGCTCAAATCTTTCTCAGATTGGCTTTTGAAGTCCATGGTGTCAGGAAATCTTGAAGTAATTTTTCCAGCTGCAACTCGTGAATATGCACCACTGGTTGATGAGTTGTGGAAGGATTCAGCCATTCAGGCTACCTACAACCGAAGAACTGAGCTGGAAATGCTGCCAAGTGTTGCTAGTTATTACCTGGAGCGGGTAGGGCATTACTTGATTTGTTTTTGTTTAGTTAAATGTCTTTGGCGGTAAATCTGTTTGTTTTAATTTTATCTGTTTGTACCCTATTTTATGTATACCTTACTCGTATCTGACTGAAGATGGTGCCACAAATTGTTGACAGGAGAAAACTATAAACTCAAGAGAGTGAGATTAGGTAGAGATTCTGTTATTCAAATTTGATGGTTCCAAAGGGCTCTGAAAAGGGAGGGGTGGGTTGCGGTAGGAGGGGCTGTGATTCTAATGTGTTAACTTCACTTAACTGAAACAGGTGCAGTTTAAGTTTGTTCACAATACCATTTTGTGTAGGCCTGTTAGGCGAGGTTATCTGTCATGCTAGCTCAAATTGTCTTGGTGTTCGACTAATCTCAACCTTCATTTATCAGATGAGTAATGTGTTTACCAAAACCCACTCCTAGACACGTCTATGGGACAAACATAATGAACATCTGGGAAACTTTTGTTGTTGCCTAACTGCTTGGATTATTTTCGTTGACTCAGGCTGTTGACATTTTAAGAGTGGACTATGAACCATCGGATTTGGATATCCTATATGCTGAGGGTGTAACTTCATCAAATGGTCTTGCTTGTTTGGATTTCTCATTTCCACAGTCAGCAGCAGATGATAAATTTGACACGGATGATCAGCATGACTCTTTAATTAGGTGTGTATCATCCTTTATTTCTTATTGCTTTTATCTTTCTGAGGGACATCATCCATCACATGTTATACAATTGTATACGAGCAATTTCAAATGGGATTATCTTTTGGGCTGTATCCACCGTCTGCATTTCCCATGATAAATATATTGTTTTTTTTAAATTATTTGACTTTTTTTCCCCCCTTTTTGAGCTATAGATATCAACTGATAAGGGTACATCCGCGGGGGCTTGGGGAGAATTTCAAGTGGCTGGAAATGTTTGAAGATGTTGGAATGGTCATTTTCTGTGTTTCCTTGAGTGACTACGACCAATTTGTTGTGGATGGAAGTGGAATTTCTACGAATAAAATGTTACTTAGCAGGAGCTTCTTTGAGAGCATTGTTACTCATCCTACATTTGACCAGATGGACTTTCTTTTAATTCTAAACAAGTACGATCAGTTTGAGCAAAAGGTAGAACGCGTACCTTTGACACAATGCGAATGGTTTGATGATTTTCATCCAGTTGTCAGTCGGTATCGCTCCAACAGCAGCTCGAACCACAACAGCATTAATACTAGCCCCTCCCTTGGTCAGCTAGGTTTCCACTACATTGCTGTCAAATTCAAGAGGCTTTATTATTCGCTTACTGGAAGGAAGTTGTTTGTTTCTTTGGTGAAGGGGTTGGAGTCGGATAGCGTAGACGGGGCTCTTAAATATGCGAGGGAGATTCTGAAATGGGATGAAGAGAGACCCATCTTCAGCCTTAGTGAGTATTCAATATATAGTACTGAGGCAAGTTCCTATTCGCCATGATCAATATTCAAGGATCGCTTGTATAAGGCCCCGGCCGCTTACAACGTTTCTTGTTCACTGTAAATATATTGACATGTAAATGAGTGAGAATGAATTGTTTTACTTAATTTGAGCTTTGCAGCTGTAAGCTTGATAAAACGAATCCTTGCGTGTTTTTCCCCAATGCCTTGCTGCTATATTTGTCGTACCAGATTACCATTTAGGATGTTTCCTTTATATTTTTCCTGTATTCATACACTCCAAAAGAATTACTTGATCTGGTTTTGTATAATGCAAGTAGTTATTCAATCTTTAAGCAGGAGAGTAATGTAACACTCGTTTGCATCTTGGAGCCATTTGATTCAAGTTATGATAAGACCATTCCATGAATGACATAACCTCTATTGTTTAGGCCGCGAGCCACTTTTGCGACGTTGCTCCATACAATATCATGCTCACTGACTGATGCTTTTGCTTGGTTTCCTGAATACACTCCAACGGGTTGAACAGTTTGGAAAGCAATTCCACAGAAAATGAGGCAACTTGAATCGCATAAATTGATAAAATGGTTACAAAAGATACCTACCCACTAATACAAAATATAAACTGCTCGCAACTTAAAGCTGCATGTCTAAACAGAGTAGTGCAAGAACTTACACTTCCAATTTAAGCCTTTGCCAGTTAGGACATCCCAAAATTCTCCAATGAAGCAATGGAAAGCCATACCGATCACAGCGCCACACAAAAACCAACAAATCTTTAGTTCAGTCATCTATATAGCTGTATCTTGCCTGCTCGTCTGTACTTAGTAATATGTTTTTAACAGTCCATCCCACTTGTGAAATCTGATTCTCCAACACTGGCAAATCCATCCGTGCAAATTGCTTGCTGTCATCGACCAATTGGCACCAGTCCTTGAAAATTTCATCCAATGCATGAGTGACCTTTGTGATAGTCTCCCACCGACTGCTTAAAAGCAGGTGCTTTCTGATATAGCATGCCTGTTACCAACAAAATACACTTCTGTCATTTAACAGTATAAGGAGGTCAATCTAGAGACTTAAAAAAAAAAATGGATCGAGGCCCAGTTGTTCTCCAATAAGTTCCTTTTACCTGCAACAAACCCATCATAACATCTGCAGTTCCAGCTCCCTCACGTAGACAAAGAAGAATGCCCTGCCAGCATTATTGAAGAAAAGGAAATAGGTCATATCAGCAACATAGTTATGCTAATCATATGATAAGAGCCTAAAGATATAATGAATATACTTGGTTAGTTCTCTTCAATGCTTTGCAGTTCTCCAGGCATATAAAGTAGTAATCCTCACCACTAACAGATTGCATTGCCGCCATTGCCAGCATTGGTATCTGGTCCTTAGTATTTAAGCAACCTATTCTGATAGGCCATAATTCTCTACCTGGGGAACTAAGCAGTTTATAACTAAAACATCAAATGATAGAAACTAAAAGATTTGAAATACAAGCTCACTTTTTCTCCACAGAAAATCAATTCCTTCTTCTTTGCCCACCTGCGCAGGTGAAGGCACACTTCTTAACTCAATCCATGTATTTAGTATACTTTCAAGCCTATCCTGAAGAGGGCAAGAAAAAGATAAATAGTTGGTTGTTAAATTTCACGTCTTCCATGAATAAAGAAAAGCAGTATATAAATAAGATCTTGCTAGCTATTATTTCATTCTACCACATAAACTAGAAAAGTGTTGAACTTGTACCCTGAACACGAGCTTTGCAACTTCCTAATGTAAAGAAAGGTGTTTGCTTCCTTACCTTGGTTAGTGTTTGTAGGTGGACATGTTTTAGCCCTTGATATATTCCAAAAAGATCAAGGGCTGAGAAAACAGGGTAAACTGCAAAAGGCAAACCTGCAAGCAATCTTTTGCACATAGATGAAAGGTTAGAAACCATTACCAAAATAACCTTCACAATTGGCAGCACATCGGGAAGAAGTCCAAACCATTCCATGTCCAAAGATTACAAAGAAAGAGGGCAAAGTAATTCTTAATTTTTCCGTTAAATAGTATAAGGAATATATAGGACAATGTACCCTAATCGTCCCAATAAATCAAGAAGAAACTATTTATTGTCTAAGTAATAAAATCATATTAATTCAGCTACTTATTAATATAATATCAACTGAATATATAGGACAATGTACCCTAATCCTCCCAATAAATCAAGAAGAAACTATTTATTGTCTAAGTGATAAAATCATATTAATTCAGCTACTTATTAATATAATATCAACTAATTATCTCTAGAGATAATTAGCTAATTATTTCAGTAATATTAACACTCTCCCTCAAGTTGGTGCATAGCTATTGATCATGCTCAACTTACTAACAAAGAACTCAAAATTGTCTTAGTAGCCCTTTGGTGAAGACACTATTAACTTGTGTTGTAGCTACAATTGCTATACAAATGAGTCCACTTTCAATTTTTTCTCTTATAAAATGTTTGTCAATCTCTATACGCTTCGTCTGATCATGTTGAACTGGATTGTTGGCAATATTGATAGCTGCTTTATTATCACAAAAACTACTTCATTGGGTACTCCACTAACTTCTTAAGTTCTTCCCTTACTCTTTTAAGCCAAATTATTTCACAAACTCCTTAAGCCATTGCCCTATATTTTGCCTTCGCACTACTTTTGGCTACCACCCCTTGTCTTTAATCTTCCAGGTTACTAGATTTTCTCACAAATATGTGCAATACCCAAAAGTTGATCTTTTGTCAATAAGAGACTCTATCCAGTTTGCATCAGTGTAGACTTACTAGGAAGTATGCATAAACTGACTTACCACACTGACAACAAAGAAAATAATTGGTCTCATATGAGAGAAATAAATTAGCTTTCCTACCAGTTGTTGATGTCGACCTATATTCACTAGAGCTCCTTAACTTCACCCAACTTTGAGTTGAATTTGTTGGAGATGCCAATTAGAGAAGATCCCAACAGAATATTACTTCTCTAATTAATATTTGATCTATAGGAGGATTATCAGGGATTTTGTATCAAATTATAATCCCTCCTATATTAGTCTACTTCCTAAAATAGCTAGTGTGGTTCCCTATATATATGTATGGTGTAAACAAAAAAATAAAGACAGAAATAAAAGAAAAGAAAGAAGTTTTAGTTACCGTGGACGTAGGTCTCAATAGACCGAACTACGTAAATTTGTGAGTTTTGTTTCTCTCTCAAATCTTCATGGTATTAGAGCAGATCGATCTATAGACAGTGGCAGCCATGACAGAAACCGGAGTCACAAACAAAGGATGAGCTATATTTGAAGCCCTTGACGAAAAGGAAACCATTCCCAATATGGGTCCTAACGGGATCAAGAGCTCGTCGTTCCAATTCACGGTTGAGAAGTTGAATGAAAGAAATTTTAGAGAATGGGCAGAGTCTATCATCGATTGATTATCGATGGAAAAGGGAAGATTGGGTATCTTACTAGAGAGGTGAACAAACCACCATCCACCGATGCTGTTGCACTACAAAAGTGGAGATCTGAAAACTCGATGGTGATTGCATGGCTGGTCAATTCAATGAAGCACTCCATTGGGAAGACCTATCTATTTCTACCTATAGCAAAAGAGGTATGGGATGCTGTTAGGGAAACATATTCAGATGCCGAAAACGCCTCCCAAACCTTCAAAATTAAAACACGACAGTGGCAGATGAAACAAGGAGAGAGGGAAGTGACCAATTACTAAATGGAGATGATAGGTTTATGGCAAGAACTTGATTTAAGCATAGAAGAAAAATGGGATTGTGCATCGGATAGTGATAGGTATAAGAAGAAAGTGGAGAATGAGGGAGTATTTGAGTTTCTTGCTAGGCTGACCTGTGAACTAGAAGATGTGCAAGGGAGGATTCTTGGACGACACCCTTTACCCACTTTACAGGAAGTCTTCTTGGAGGTAAAAAGAGAGGAGAGCCGACGGCGGGTTATGTTGGCTGGAGGCATACGGAATGAATTAGAAGAAAAATCAGCTTTGGTATCTCACAGATCACAAATAAAGGGTGGACCAAGTGGGAATCATAGCTCTAATACAGGGCCTAGTCAAAATCAACCAAAAAAAATCCAAATGACCAGTCAATCTGAGGTAAAATTTAGTCCCGAACAGTTGGAAAAATTATATGAAGTCTTTACCTGGTTTCAAACTTCAGGTCAACTTTCTAATAATATTCCTTCCGGATCCCTAACTCAAAGAGGCAATTTTCTAAATGCATTAAATACTACAATTCAAGCACAAGCATCTTGTATTATTGACTCTGGTGCCTCTGATCATATGACTAGTGCATATCAATTGTTTACAACTTACTCACCGTGTGCTGGAAATTAGAAATTAAAGATTGTAGATGGGTCACTTTCATCTGTTGCTGGAAAAGGAAGTATTTGTATTTCTGATTCTGTTGTCCTAGAACTTGTTTTACATGTTCCAAAATTGTATTGCAATTTGTGATTTGTTAGTAAATTGACAAAAACCTCAAACTATTCTACTAAGTTCCTTGCCTCTCATTGTATCTTTCAGGATCTAACATCGGGAAAGACGATTGGCAGTGCTAAAGAGTGTGAGGGACTGTACTATTTAGAGGAGACTACTTCAAATAACCATAATGCTCTCTCTGCATCTATCCCTAAAATTATTGAAATTATGTTATGGCATGCTAGGATGGGTGGGTCATCCGAATTTTCATTATATGAAACAATTATTCCCTTCTATTTTTAATAATAAAACGTTTGATTTTCGTAGTGAAATTTGTGAGTATGCCAAACACCAACGTATCTTTTTTCCTCCAACCAGTTACAAACTATCAAGGCCATTTACTATGATACATAGCGATTTGTGGGGTCCCTCTCATATACTTAACCGAACAAACACCAAGTGGTTTATCACTTTCATTGATGATCATACCCGTACTTGTTGGACCTATCTCTTACGTGATAAAACGGAAGTTAGGACAGTGTTGATCAACTTCCATTCTATGATCCAAACCCAATTTCATACAAAAATCCAAATCTTGCATACAGATAATGGGACTGAATACTTTAACCAAACTTTGAGATCTATCTTCTTGAGTATGGTATAGTCCATCAAAGCTCATGTGTGGACACTTCTCAGCAATATGGAATTGCTGAAAGGAAGAATCGACATATCCTTGATGTTACCCCGGCTCTACTTTTTACTACTAAAATGCCAAAAACCTTTTGGGGGGATGCTATCCTAATTGCTACATATCTCATTAATAGAATGCCTAGCAGAATTTTATCTTTTGCCACTCCAATAGACAAATTTCAAGAACATTTTCCTACCTCATGACTTAACTTGAATCTTCCTCTAAAAGTATTTGGATGTACAACTTTTGTTCACGTTCACTTCCATCATCGTACTAAATTAGACCCTCGGTCCATAAAGTGTGTCTTCATTGGGTATTCTCCTACACAAAAGGGGTATAAGTGTTATGACCCAATCACTTGAAAGATGTTTGTTACCCTTGATGTTACCTTCTTTGAAACTACGCCCTATTACCCAAAACCTTCGCTTCAGGGGGAGAATTAAAAGAAGCTCAGCTCCTAACCCGCATTGTACCACCAAAATCAAAGTCCCAGGAAGACCTCACACCTGAAGCACTACATGAGTCAGATCCGATGGAAGATCCAACCAACCTAGAACTACCTTCTGATTAGACAATAGAATCTGAACCAAATGATATGGAGTTGCCTACTGCTCTTCCGAAAAAATCACATCATGTACTCTACACCCTATCTCACAGTTTGTATCTTATAATATCCTGTCTGAAACAAGTCATGCTTTTACCACTAACTTGGACAGGATTAGAATTCCAAAGGATTTTCACGAAGCCTTGAAAGTGCCTAAATGGATTAAGGCAGTGACAGAGGAAATGAAAGCTTTGAGGAAAAATGGGACATGGGATGTGGTAGAATTACCAAAAGGAAAAAGAACTATGGAATGTAAATGGGTATTCATTGTAAAATATAAAGCTGATGGCTCAGTTGAAAGATACAAAGTAAGGCTGGTTGCAAAAGGGTTTACTCAAAAATATAGTGTCGACTACACGAAGACGTTTGCACCAATGGCAAAACTAAACACTATCCGAGTCCTCCTATTTTTGGCAGCAAATTTGGACTGGTCCTTGCAACAATTGGACATCAAGAATGTTGTCTTAAATGGGTTAAAACAGTCCCCAAGAGCATGGTTTGATAGGTTGACGAAAGTAATAAAAGGACAGGGATATCAACAAGGACATTCAAATCACACAATGTTTTTCAAACATTCTAATAATGGAAAAAAGACGATTATGGCCGTATATGTTGATAATATTGTCTTGACAGGGGATGATACACTACAGATGAAGAAAATAAAGGAAGTTCCAGCCATTGAATTTGAGGTAAAGGATTTGGGTCAGATGCGTTATTTCCTAGGAATGGAAGTTACCAGATCAAGGAAAGGAATCAGTGTTTCACAAAGAAAATATGTCATTAATCTCTAGAATGAAACTGATATGCTCGGGTGTAGGCCAAGTGACACTCCAGTTGAAGCCAGAAAGAGACCAATAGATGTTGGGAAATCAGCTGATAAGGAGAGGTATCAAAGACTAGTAGGGAGATTAATTCACCTATCACATGCTATAGACCAAATATCGCATTTGCAATAAGTCAGCTAAGTCAACACATGCACAATCCCATGGAGGCTCATCTAGAAGCGGTGTACAGAATCCTAAGTATGTTAAAGGATCCCACGATAATGGCCTATTATTCCAAAAAATGTGAGAATAAGAAAATAGAAATTTTCACATATGCAAATTGGGCAGCATCAATAGAAGATAGAAAGTCCAAATCTAGGTATTGTTCATTCATATGGGGGAACCTAGTAACTTGGAAAAGTAAAAAGCAAAATGTAGTAGCCAGAAGTAGTGCAGAGGCTGAATTCAGAGTAGTAGCTCGAGGAATATGTGAAGGATTGTGGTTGAAGAAACTCTTGGAAGAACTTCATATTACAACAGAACTATCAATGCATATATACACAAAGGGTCCTACCTAAATAAGGAATATACAAAAGGAGATTTGACAGCTCCTTTTGACTATCTAAGAAGGTAAGCATATAAAATACATTAATTACATTAACAAATAAGCTAGCTGGCAGACGATTGATTTACAGAATCTTCTAACAAGAGCCACCTATCAAGCTCTACTATGATAATAAAGCAGCTATTATTATCTCCCTAAATCCAGTTCAACATGATCGAACCAAGCATGTAGAAGTGGATAGGCACTTTATCAAGGAAAAGGTAGATGAAGGGAATATTTGTATGATATATGTCCCTACGAAAGAGCAAATTGTAGATATACTCACCAAGGGACTATCAAGCCAGAACTTCGATGAACTTGTTTGCAAGTTGGACATGATCAATATTTAGGATCCAACTAGAGGGGGAGTGTTGGAGATATCAATTAGAGAAGATCCCTACAGAATATTACTTCTCTAATTAATACTTGATCTATAGGAGGATTATAAGGGATTTTGTATCAAATCAAAATCCCTCCTATATTAGTCTACTTCCTAAAATAGCTAATGTGTTTCCCTATATGTATGATGTAAATAGAAATATACAAGACATAAAGGAAAAGACAAGTTTTAGTTACCGTGGACGTAGGTCTCAATAGACCGAACCACGTAAATTTGTGAGCTTTGTTTTTCTCTCAAATCTTCATAATTCTATTGGAATATCTGATGGTTTACATCCACGCATCTCAATTTTTCCGAAAAGGTCCAAGATATTCTTCCGTTGAGTGACTACTATGCCTTTCTTAGATCTAGCAATTTTCATCTCTAGGAAGTATCTAAGGTACCCTAGGTTTTTGATTTCAAACTCCTTTTGAGAGATTTTTATTGAGAATTTCAATTTGTTCAAAATTATTGTCAGTGAGAATAATGTCACTTCCATACACAATTATAATCATAGTCCTTCCTTTTGCAGAAGTTTTTATGAATAAAGTATAATCAGACTGCCCCTATAAGAAACTTTGAGACTTCACAAATATTGTGAATCTTTCAAACTAGCCCCTTGGTGATTGTTTCAACCCATATAAACATTTTTTTAGTTTGCAAATCCTTTTTCCAAAACTTTCACTAAATCTTAGGAGAGGCTCCATGTACACCTATTCTTCTAAATCTCCATTTAGGAAAGCATTTTTCACATCCAACTAATGCAGAGTCCAATCCAGATTAATTGCAATAGAAAGCAACACTCTCACAATATTTAATTTAGTAACAGGTGAAAAAGTTTCTGAACAGTCCATGCCATGGGTTTGAGTAAACTCCTTAGCAATAAGGCAAGCCTTATATCTTTCAAGTGATCAATCAAAATTGTACTTTACGGTGAACATCCATTTACATCTGATGAATGTTTCCCTCTAGTAAGATCAACTTCCTCCAACATTCTATTTTTCTCCAAAGCCCTCATTTCCTCCAAGATTGCAGCCCTACACTTAGGAATATTTTGAGCCTCCTATATATTCTTAAGAATGGAAACATTGGATAATTTGGAAGAAAATGATTGAAATGGAGATAAGGCTTTTATATGATAAGAAGTTATACAAAGGATATTTGATACAAGTTCTAGACCCTCTCCTAAGAGCAATAGATAAATCTAAGGTTTCATCCGACTCTAAAATTGGTTCAAGTGACAATGACTCAACAGAAATAGACTCAAACTAAAATTACTTGGTTGGTCTCCAATTTATGGATTTGTTTTCAAGTCAGATTCTTGACCGTGCTATAAGTTGTCTATGCTTTTCTATAATTCTTAATATTTCCTCAAAAAGGCACTTTAAAACGATTTCCATCTTGTCTTGCACAAATTTCATTCTTTTCTTGAGATTGAATTTGTAAAGGCATTGAAGATGAATCCTTATTTTCATTATTTGAGACACCATCAGTGTTTGAATCAGGATTATAAAAAATATCTACATTATGGTCAATGTTGGCCATAGTCTCATTTTCCTTATAAATATCAAAAAAACAAATCTTCACTACACGTCTCCTCCTGAAGATGAGGTGAAAGGAAAAAAAAGTTGACATCCATTGTAATAAAAAACATTTTCATTATTGGATTAAAAAACTTGTACCCCTTTTTGAGTGGAAGGATAACCAACAAAAACACATTTTCATGCTTTAGGGTCAAGGTTTTCCCCGATTGTTGCCATGAATATAAACAAATCAAACACCCAAACACTTTACGAGGGAGATCAAAGTATTTATTAAAACAATTATGAGGTATTTGAAATTTTAAAGCTCTTGAAGGCACCCTATTGATCAAATATGTAGCTGTTAGGATAGCCTCACCCCATAAGTACTTACAAGTATTAGTTGAAAACATTAGAGATCTTGCAATTTCTAATAGATGTTTATTTTTTCTTTTGGCTATTCCATTTTGTTGTGGAGTGTGAGTATATAAGCTTTGATGAATAATTCCTATTTCAACAAAAAATTCCTTAAAAATCCCATTTGAAGTATTCTTTTTCATTATCACTTCTATAAACTTGAATTCTAGTTTGAAACTGTGTTTGGGTATTATAAATGTTCTAAAGCACCCTCTCAACATCTTACTTCTTATTAAGTAAAAGTAACTAAGTAATTCTAGTGTGGACATCAAAAAAAATTATGAATCATTTTTTTTCAGCTATTGTTTTTGTTCTCGAAGGTCCCCAAATATTACTATGGATTTTTGTGGCCTTGTAAGGCTGTGCTAGAAAAGATGTTTGATGAATTTTGGCAATTTGACAAATTTTACACTAAAATGAAGATAGATCTCTATTTGTAAAAACTTTACAAACAAATGTCTCATATAATAAGAACTTGGATGTCCAAATCTAAAATGCCATAACATAATTAGGGATGGCAATGGGCTGCCTATGGGTCTAAATTCTCGGACAAGCTTGGTGATGTAATCATGCCAAACTTGGATCCCGAGCCAATTAAAGATATTTCCAATTTGAAGACATATTCACGAAGAAAGAAGATGAAAGAAGCGCTCAACTTATTCATTCTCAAACTCATTAATCAAGAAGAATCAAGGTTGAACACAAAAGAAAATTGGAAGAATATCTT
>JANZLC010000202.1:6272856-6284850 GCA_026413385.1 Erythroxylum gracilipes | reverse complement strand
TACTCGACGGGTATTTGTTTTAACCCCCCATACCGCAGTACAATTGTATAATATATCAATATGGACTATTTTGCAATTTTTAAAAAATTTAAGTACTATTTTATAAATTTAAAAAATATTCTAAAATGGTACCCGATATCAACCGATACCAATACAGTACTGTTTCATAGCTCAATTCATTAATAAGCCTCGTACGATACTCATATCATACGATACTCATAACATTGTTCCTACTCTCTTTGGGGGCGTTCAACCCCGCGCGATTATTACTTTAGTGTCAAAACCTCCTTAAACCCCTCTGTCATGCGACAACTTACGGCCACCGCCATCCATCTCCGGCGCCGCCATTTCAAGAACCCTTTTAGCAACACTCTTCACCTACTCGTCCGTTTCTACAAGCCCCCGAGACCACCAACACCGCCTGCCCCACCTAAACCACCAAAGCCGCCTAAAAAGTCTCAATCTTTCACTATCCACGACTCTTTATGGGAGGATTCCTATAGTTGGATGTCAAACCTCAACGACAAGGTGGCGATGAGACACATGGACATTCATATGGAACAGGAGGAAAAATACATCGAAGCTGTCATGTCTGACACACTGAAGCTGCAAAGCAAGCTCCAGACTGAAATGGCTTCAAGGATGCAGATAGATCTCTCAACCTGTCCTTACCGATGGGGTCCATGGTAAGCTTCGAAATTTCGTCACTTTGCCTGCCCAAAAAACTTTGGATGATAAGAATTGACTGGATTCAGAGAGAGTAGCATGTAACTTTAATTTTGTTGTTTTATATTCCTTTCTGTTGAAGTAGGAACTGGATAGTAGAATGCTTGGTGTATATTTCGATTTTTCGTTGGTCCATTTTATATATTCATGGTGAGTATTACTTCTGCGCAGGTTGTATTATCGAAGAGTTGAAGAGGGAAAGCAGTATTCAGTGCTCTGTCGGAGATTGGCAAGCTTGCATGAAGAATTCATTTCGAACAAGTCTCCTGCAGCTGGGTTTGATTTTGTATCTGGTAAGAAGATTGAGCAGAAGCTGCTTGATCATAATCAAGAAGCTGAGAGATTTGGAGGTAATAACAGATGTTACTGGAAATAAATTTTTAAGACATTTGAAGACGTTATTTTGGTTATTTAAGTGGGAATTTTACAGGTTATGCCTTTGAAGAATTATCCGAAATATCTCCAGACCACCAGTTTCTAGCATACACTATGTATGACAAGGACAATGACTACTTTAAGTTATCTGTAAGGAATCTCAATTCAGGTGCATTGTGTACTAAGCCTCAGGCAGACCGAGTATCAAGTTTGGCATGGGCCAAGAATGGCCAGGCGCTGCTTTATGTTGTTACCAATCAATATAAGAGGCCTTGTAGGTGGGTATAACCTGGATTTTGTCAGAATTCGATGTTATTTGTCCTGTCATAGAGTATGCTTTTTGATCTGCCGATTGGATCCTATGAAACAAAATCAGAATGTTTTTTGCTCATCAGGATATATTGCAGCATGATTGGGTCAACTGATGATGATGTTTTGCTTCTTGATGAATTGGATGAGAATGTGGTTGTGAACATAAGACATACAAAGGATTTCTGCTTTGTTACTGTCAATTCTTACTCTGCTACCTCTTCAAAGGTATTGCTTTTTGGACACCATTAGCTCTCAGACTTGGGAAACACTTTGGTAATGTTATTCAAAAATAAAATAATGGTAACCATGTTTTAGGTCTTTCTGATAAATGCAGCTGATCCTTTGTCTGGCATGACATTAATTTGGGAGGGTGAAGCCCAAGTTCACTGTATAATTGAACATCATCAAGGATACCTTTATTTATTTACCAATGCAGCGAAGGAAGGGCAGTTGGTTGATCACCATTATCTTCTGCGTACTCCAGTGGATTCTTCTGGAAATCCAAGAATCTGGCAGGTTTGTCGGTCAGCTATGTATTTATCTTCTAGCCATAGCATTTGCTTGTTCATCTCTGCTTATGAGTTATGAATCCTATTACTGGTAAGGTATTTTGATACGTGATCTACATTTCTTGTATTGTTTCTCATTCTGACTTCATGCTCGATCTCTTGTATAGCTTGTGACTGATATGTGCCTATTTTTGAAGTACATCACTGCCCTCCGTAGTTTTTGAATAATGACTCTGCCATTAGTGCAGCAAGTGTTCAATGATGATCGAGATTTAACTGTGGAGGATGTTGATTTCTGTGAGACACACTTGACATTAATTATTACGGAAGGACAGAATCTTAAACTTTGTTCGGTTGATCTACCTTTGCCTGCTGGGAAGGTAAAGACATTCATTTTTTTATTGATTAAGTGCGTTACACTGTAGAAACAGTTCCAGCATGAGGATTTTAACATCATATTCGTCCGTTCACATCATTTACTCTCCTCTTGGTTTCGCAGGAGGGACATGATCTCAAGGAGCTTAACCCCAGGTTCCTTCCCCTTCCCAAGTATGTTTCTCAAATTTCACCAGGTCCAAATTATGATTTTCAATCATCCGTTGTGCGTTTTACAATATCATCACCAGTGGTATGAACATCTAACTTTGAAAAGCATCTTTGGTTATTTTTTTGCACTAATTGATTGTACAATGTATAAGGATATTGTCAAACGTACCTGATTCGGATATGGTTATTTGATTGCAAAAACTTTTCTTACAGAGTATGTTTTAGCCATACATCCACATAAGGATGGGTGACAGAGGTCCATAATTTTGATATTGCTAGGTTAAAATATTATAGCTACTAAATAACTTTATTAACACAAGATCTAAACAAACTTCTTCATTATCAGTGGGGAATAAAAATTGACATATGAAACAATATGGTAACTCTGTCTTTTCATTTCCCAGTGGGTCCCAATTATCAGCCCTCTCTCTGAAACACATGTCAGACCTGTGTTTCCTATTTTTACATGCCCAAATAAATTCCCTTTCTGATTGAATGTTGAGAAATTTACCTGTTGATTGGGGATCGTTAAATGTGAGGTCTTGACCTCTTTGATTAACTTGCCATAGTTCCAGATACCATATCTTGCATCCTTCCACTCAGATGTCGGCAGTAGTGCTTATCAGTTTCTCATCCTGCTGCTTTCTCTTTATAGCGTTCATCACAATGTAACGATGCCAGTCATTTAATTGTTTTGAACAGATTGCCTATGTCTCTATGTGAGCATGTTACCTTTGCTTGGTTTAAGAATGTGAGTTTCACCAAATCCTCACCTCCAAATTTTTTTCAGATGCCTGATGCTGTTGTTGATTATGACCTATCCAATGGCAAGTGGAGTATCATCCAACAACAAGACATCCTTCATTTAAGAACAAGAATCTTGTATGGGACAACTTCTTCTGCAAGCATTGGTGAAAATTCCTGGAATAAACAATACTCTGGGGTGTTAAAAGATGCCAAATCTGAAGATGATAACTTGTGGAATGACTTATCCGAGTTTTATGCTTGTGAAAAGTATGAGGTCGCTTCTTATGATGGAGTTAAGGTTCCTTTGACTGTTGTGTATTCACGTAAAAACAGAATTGAGAATCAAAACCCTGGGTTGCTTCATGGTCATGGAGCTTATGGTGAGTTACTTGACAAAAGATGGCATAGCGAGTTGAAAAGCCTTCTTGATCGTGGTTGGGTTATTGCCTATGCTGATGTTAGGTTTGTTTCACCTATCCTACTGTTTTGCAGTCATTTCGTTTGACTGAACCTATTTTTTCACTTGAATGCTATGATAATTTAGAGACTCTTGTGAAGTTGAAACCAAAAAAAGAAATGTGTTCTTGCTAAATGGTTAACATTGATGAAGCTTTTAGAAGTAATGCAGAGTATTCAGGTGCCTATACAATGATTAAACTGCCCTGTTTGCAGAGGTGGAGGTGGTCTGGGTAAGAAGTGGCATCATGATGGTAGACGTAGGAAGAAAATCAATTCAATCAAAGACTATGTCTCCTGTGCTGAATTCCTCATAGAAAAGGGGATTGTACAAGAAAAGAAACTTGCTGGCTGGGGTTATAGTGCCGGTGGCCTTTTAGTAGCTTCAGCTATCAATCACAGCCCTGATTTATTTCGTGCTGCTATATTGAAGGTAAATATGAACTTCTTTCTCAAGTTTTAGCTCATCCACCTTCTCATTAACTCTATCCTGTCTCATGAGCATGTTGAAAGATTTTACATCTGTAAACAGCATTTGCTGTAGTTCCTTAGCATTGTAACTGAATGAACCAATTGATGGGAACTGGCATTCACAACTAGAAGTTTTTTATTCAATATTAACATGATTATCAAAAGTTTAAAGCTGGAATGACTTTGTTTCAGTTATGTTCCATATCATTTTGTCTTCTCTGTCTATTCCAGGTTCCTTTTTTGGATGCTACCAACACCCTTCTCTATCCCATTTTACCGCTTACAGCAGCTGACTATGAAGAGTTTGGATCTCCTGGGGACATGGACGATTTTCACGCGATACAAGAATATTCCCCTTATGACAATATCCAACAGAATGTTCTCTACCCTGCTGTATTGATAACCACATCATTTACTACGAGGTGATTTTCCGGCTTTTTGTTTTGTCAAGTAATGGTAAAAACAAAACTACTAGGTGAAGGATGACGAAAATATGAAGGTCAACAGATTAACAAAAGCAGCAGTTCTCTTTTATTTTTCTTCTATTCTTGCAGCATTACATGATCTTGTTCTGATAGTGATGGCTACCGTTATTTACTTTCATAGCTTATCTTTATACTTGATTGTTTGTGAAATGTCTAAACCTAAGCCCTCTTAGGAGTAGTCGCTGCTTTAAAATATACGTTTTTATCTTCGGATTTATCGAGAGGTCAACTAGCCTTTCGTTATTGCTTTCTTTAGCATCCATTAAGGAGATTTGATTTTGATATCGATTTCAGGCTGCTATTTCTTATTCTTTATCAGTATCATGTTTTTGAGTCCTGTGGACTGCATTATCTACTTGAAGTCCCTAGTTAAGGTTGATGTTTAGCGTTAAAAGTTTTGTGTTATCCAGTGCCTGTGGCCTGACGCAGGACACTATTGAGCTCTCAATGGGAAAACAGTAACTATATCTGCAATCATATGGCATGTCACTTAAAGTATTTTCAGGGGCTAGTAGAGAGTGGCACCATAAATTAAGTTACCTTCAACTTGGAATTGCAAGTATTCTTCGTGTGTATGATTGGTTCATGCCATAGATACTTGAGCCTAACTTTGCTCTAAGCCATCTTATGCATGTACTTACGGGTAGAACCTGGATTTATTGGTTATTTGTTGATATGGGACGAGTTATACATACATACATACATACCTATATATATATATATAACTCCATTTTATTTTATTTTATTTTATTGTTTTTTTTCATTAGGGGGGTGCTCATAGTTTTTTTATCCAACATGTTTCAGATTTGGGGTTTGGGAAGCTGCAAAATGGATTGCACGAGTTCGTGAATCTGCTATTTATGATCCCATGCGCCCGTTGTTGCTTAATTTAACAACAGATATAGTGGAGGAGAACAGATACCTGCAGTGCAAGGAGTCAGCTTTAGAAGCTGCATTTCTTATTAAGATGATGCAATGTTGAGCACATTTTTTCACTTGCACAATCCATTGATGGATCTATTGACCTTTTTGCTGAACTGGGTATTTCTACAATGTGAAGATTGTTACTTATTGTTCTCTAACATTGGAGGCACAATTCAGCTGTCAACCAGAATACTATTAGAAGCTACCTGGTAGATCTGCACAAGGTGGAATTCTGTTTCTGTTGGTATTATGGCTTTGTTACTTGTACATGAAAAGGTCATAAAGCTTATTACAAAATTTAAGATAATTTTTGTTGTCTTTTTGTACGCAAGGTAGCTTACCGTTTACTAGTAGAAGGATAACTGATTATAAATTTTAAAGGTTTCTATCATGCATTGTTATTATTTTTTATCCACATTAACGACTATCATTAGGACATGCAAAATCCAGAAAGCGAATAAACATTGTTTATGAAGCCACTAGGCTCGTACCTCTTCCATCAGCTGCAGTCTGTCGACGCTGTACGCAAGTTCTTTTTAGAGCACATCAAATTCTCTGCTAAGTTGAGGTGTTTCAATCTTTAAGAGAACTTTTAGAGGACTTCCCTACAAGAACTCTTAAAAAGGAAGAGAGCATGAGGCGCCTGTTATTATATTCATCTGCTGTCATAAGATAGTGTTGAAATTTTGCATTTGAATGGAACAAACTTTTAGTGGAGTACAGTGGCATCTTGGTTGGTTCAGGCTTTATGTTATTGAAAAGTAGGTTGTAGTAATCATTGTCTTTCTCCAACTGAAGTTCGCAATGCTATGTTCACAGCTACTTTATCTAAAAGAGTCATCCCAGTTCTTAGAATCCAATCCTGAATCCAGAGTGACCAAGAGGGCAAGATAAGCATAACTATACATCGATCTCTGTTCTTTTTATGGGAAACAAAACTAAATTGACATAAACAACAATCTTGACAATTGTCAAAGAAAGAGTAGATCCCATTTTATTGTGAATGGCCAAAAATTGATAATGTGCTTCACATCGTACAAGGATTTGTCCTATTTCATATACACATTTCAATCGAGGGACTGTTTTTGTTTTCATTATTTATTTATTTATATTTTCAAGAAACGCCGGCCGATTACTGTGATCTGACCACCATACTGGTCATTCTTTAGTAACTGGAGGAATATAGGTTATAACTACAAACACAAACAACTTCTTGCAGCAAGAGCATTGTCAAATGTCTACACTATTAGTACTATGTCAAGGTTATTAAGTTAAGATAAGCCACTATCCTTTTCAGAATCTTCAACTGGCGTACAACATATCAACATATCAACATATCATTGAGTGGTTTGGATGTAATTGTTTGACAAATCACCTCTCAAGCGTAAATGACACACCTTAAGCAAAGTGCAGGAACTGAAAGCACTTCAAACAATCAGGATTCCTACCCCAAGCAATATTTCTGTCTTCCAAGATACGTATGGACTCGCCACATGTTCGACAATAAACTTCTAATCACTGCACTTAAAATAGCCTTCACAGTCTTGAAAGAGACACGATCCGCAATAGGAACTAGCAGTAACTAGCATCATAGATTTGGACAGAATCTTTGAAAAAAAATTTACAGAAGCAAAGTTTTCCATTTTCTATGGGAAAGAGCAGAATGTTTGTGAAGGTTCTGCTCATACGATTCTGCTTTGAGATTAGTACTCACCTTAACATCCCGGGATGATACAAATTCTGAAACCAACTCCACATGTAGAAATGGTAAAATTGGTAAAACAAACGAGAATCAACAAATTCACCCATTCTATCAGTCTCCAGGAAGAGCAAAAGAATCTAGTCAAGCATATAGAGCACCATCCAAACTCCTCTCCGGCTTTTGATCTTCAACACAGACTCCCGAATTTATACTGCTGTTAGCTTTTCATTGCAAGAGAATCCAGGAAAACAATTGATAGCAATCTCAGAATTCACATCTCTGATCCCTCGTCAACGGTTGGAAGGCCGCCATTTCTTATGAAGGCTGGATTGAGAAACTTTGACACAAAAGCCCACAACTTGTAGACATCCTCAAAGTTTGTCAGAAATCCCAAGGATGCTGTAACAACCTCGACTCTTATGAAGCTACTTTTCCCATTAAGTTGACCATTTTCCATTGGCCTGCATAGAGTCGTATCCTCCAGGTTGAAAGCACCTTTGAAAGCAGCTCCTTGTTGCCTTGGGCTATCAAGAATCCGTATGTGACTAAGGAAACCAATTCCAAGAGAAATGCCTTCTCTTTCAGCCAGCTTCTGAACAACTTCTGGATTGATAAGGCCACGGTTTCTATCTCTAATGTTGAAAGCAACAGCTGCACCCCTTTCATATTTTATTTTTGGCCCATATATGTGAACCAGGTTCACTCTTCCATCACCATCCAAACTAGGGAATCTTAATTGCAATAATGAGGTCACAAGCCAATTAATCAAAAACCTCAATCGAAGAGTGGTTTTATTGAGACCCAAGGCATTCACATGATCTAAATGTCTGCAAATTATCTCAGGTTCCCTACTATCCCAGTCTTGCCCATCATATTCACCATTACTGGTGTAATCTTCATCATCTAGGCTGGTAGCATATACTTCTTCAGGCTCCAGAGTATGACTTGGACGTTCTTTGAGGTTATCCTCTGCACTAAATGATACCCTTCTTCCCTTGCTTGGATGTTCATTATCTTCCACCCCAAAAAATCTAGTAGCAGCATATCTATTCACTTCCCTTCTGCCCAACAACCGGAATTCACCTTCTGTTTCTCTTCTTATGGCATTTTCTTTCTTCTCCAGACCTGAGGCCGAACCATTAGCTAGGCCGTGATTCTGTGCAGCCAAAGTCAAATCGTTGAGACGAGATCTGCTTATGCCAGAGTTTGATAAGGAATCAGGATGTAGTAGATTACCATTTCCAGGCTCTTCCTCAATCTCATGAAAATTTGCTTGTCGTGAAACCCTTTTGTTGAATTGTTCTTCAGAGACCTCCTTAACACGATCCAACTCCTGTGAAACCGACAGAACCGCAGCATCAAATGAAAGCAAATGATTGTCATCATGTGGCCCCGGGTTGACTCCTTTGTCATCATATAGTGGGCTTCCATACATCTTCGACATTGGCTTTGGAGAGAGTCGTTTATGATTTTTCTTGCCAGAAAACCAGAAAGGTGGCAAGGGAGAGTCCATCTTTTGTTTAATCAATTGACCTGCACTATCTGAACCTGGTGGACTCTGACCCAAATCAATCCAAAACGAGTTATCTGATGATTCATCTTCACTAAATACTGGACTTTTCATCATCTCCCCAACTGAAATACACTCAGTTTCTTCAAAGATGGTACTTGTATTATCTCTATCAGAACTATTTTCTTGGTTCATCTCAGTCTCAAACACATCCCTTACCTGAGCAGATGTATATGCACCAGAAAAGGCAGGCAAGTGTGAACCAGGACGGGTTTCAGTAGTTTTATCACCATTTGCAGTGACATCACCATCTTCAATGCCAACCACTCCATCAAGACCATCACCAGAGTCACTCAAATACAAAGGATACTCTGGTGTAATCTTCACCATTCCAGACCCTGTACTACCTGATTGATTTTGAAGTGCTCCCATCACTGATTTCTTGATAAGAAGACACCCAAAACCAGTTGGGTCATATCCAAATACTCTGTAAAACGATGTTACAATAAAATCAGGACGAAACAAGGATAAACCAAGTGAATCCATGTCTTTTGGCCCCAATGACCCGGCATCAAGCAAAACATGCCAATTGTTTTGTTGAGCCAAGGCCATCCACTGGTATGAATATTTGGCTCCAGTAACTCTTGACTGAACTGGAAACACAAACAAACCAACAGCAGAATCCTTCTTCCTCCTCTTCTTACTCGCAATTTGCTTCCTCAAATCAGTGGAACAAAGTTTAAGAGTTGGCCATTTAAACCATGCACTATAAACTTTTGCACCCTTCTCTTTGGCACTTTGAGCCATCCAATTCACGGACTGGCTCTCATAATCAAACATGGTCAATAACTTCTTGTTAGTGTGAAAAGGATACGACTCTGCCAGCAGTTTAAACGCGGACCCCCGACTAACTGTGAAGACAAGTCCGTACTCATTCTCCGGGATGTTCAGATAGTCCATAATTCTGGTCTTTATATCATGTTCTACGGTACCTTTATCGGCACCACCATAGAGAGCATGATTACTCAAATTTGCTGTTATCTCAGATAAGCTAAATGTAGAAGACTCCCAGTAATGCAGAGTCTGAACATATGAAAAAAGCCCAAATCCACAGTAATCGAGGCATACCTTCGGAGACAAATGTGCATACTCATCTAATCTCAACTGATCAACCTTCTCTGAAGACTTGTACCTGGGGTACATTTTGAGGAACTTGGAAAATGACTGCTGGAGGTCAGGAATCTCCTCTTCACTCTCAAATACACGATCAGCTGCCAGAGCTGTACAGCGCAAGAATTCACGTTGAGCATGGAGTCTTGCAAGAGATCTTGATCTCTCAAGACTCTGATCTTGATTTGCACCTGACTCAGAGTCCATGTCATTTGATTTGAACAGAGACCCATGTTCAGATGCTTCTTCAAGAGCCTCCCTCAGCTTCAGTTCTTGCAGTTTGCGAAGAATAGATGGGTTTCTCTTGAAATCAATGTTGGATTCTGACCCATCTTTTCTTCTCTTCTTGTCCAAGAGCAGAGCAGCACAGTGAGATATGGGCTTCCACAGCGAAAGATGCATCAAAGCTTTTGACGTCAATCAGACAGAAAACTCAAGATAGCTAAACTGAATAAGAATTCAAAAAACTAGGGGTTCAGTCTGGTTTAGCCCATCTGAAAGATTTACAGCAGAGGATCGGTTTCAAACCCTAAATCTTTCAGCTTCTCTCGACTTCAAATCCAGATCAAAAGAGTCGCCAATTTGGATTTTAGCAAGAATCCAAACAAGAAAAAGAGAAGGTTTAAACCTGAAGACAATTTCCCAAAGAAGTCAGCCGCAGGAATAAACCCAGAATTAAAACGACTCGAATAAAGAAAGTCAAAGCCCCCGTTCCAAAGGAAAGTTCAACAAAGAAAACCAACTTTAGTGGAAACCCAAGAAAAAGTGAGAGTCAAAGGTAAGAACTCCAAACCCAGATCCCCAAATTATGCAAAATAAATTCACACCCGGCAAGGTACTCAAAAAAAATCAAGAGAAAAAGGGTTCTATACAAAAGATTCAGAGACTGTAGAGAAGCTCTTAGAAATCCATACAGCAAGGTGACTCCAGACTCAAGACTCCATTTTACACACCTGAGAGAGCTCAAAAACAAACCTTTTCTCTAATTTCTCACACTACACTGA
Source organism: Erythroxylum gracilipes (assembly GCA_026413385.1). Lineage (NCBI taxonomy): Eukaryota > Viridiplantae > Streptophyta > Magnoliopsida > Malpighiales > Erythroxylaceae > Erythroxylum > Erythroxylum gracilipes. Next base: position 6,273,913 of record JANZLC010000202.1, on the reverse strand, counting down.
AACAACACAAACAAAACCAATGCCTCTCCACATCAAAAGTCCATTTTATTCTTTTGAGGATAATAAACTAAATCCAAAACAAAACATACCAGTATTGATAGTCCCACTATTAGCTCTTGCTTTCTCTCTCCCCCATGTGTCACACACACACACACACACACAATTGACTCTCTCTCTCTCGCTCTCGCTCTCTTCTATCTCCACAATCTTCCACACCAACCGCCCATTAACAGACACAGTGAGAAAGGACATTGACATTGGCAATCCAAGTGCAAGCCCTGTTTAGCATATTAACTGTGTCTTTCTTTCGTTGGCTTCTTAATTGTTTATTGATCATTAACATCAGTTACTCGGTGTTACTGACATCAATTAATCCCTTTATTAATTGATGTATCGAAGTGTTTGATTCCCCTATCTTAGTTCCTATAAGTATGCATAAAAAAGTCAACACAACGAGCTCCTTTGTTAGACAATCTCCATTTAAATATCATTGTTTAGATTTAAAAAATACCCAATTAGTAGTTATTCAGAGAGCTTTTTATTTATATTTTCTACGAGTTAAATGTGACGAGAAGATTGTAGCTTACTGTGAGATTAGCCTCTGAGTGGCAGGTAGTAGGTGTTTACGGTTCCTACAGACGTGTCCAAAGTCAGAGATACTTACCATTGTTTTTAGTTGAAAGAGACAAAACTCACCAATAAGATACACGAGTTTATGAAAAAAAAAATACAAGAATTGGAAAGATTAGCTTTTTAATTTTTATTAAAAGGAATATCAAAATCCACACGTCAGCCATGATACAATATTTTAGTCAACTGGGATAAGAGGAGTGGAATACAATAGCATTATTCCTTTGATGCATACAAGGAAATAATTATAATTAATTAATTAATTAACTAACAGCAGTAATAGGACACTTAGTAAGAATTTTTTTTTATCGAAACATTACGAGTTTGACTTACGGAAATAACTTCTTTACTCCCTCCGATTCATAATAAGTGTCGTTTTAGAGGGATTTTAATTATTCAAAATAAGTGTCGTTTGTGACTTTTTATG
>JANZLC010000202.1:6198148-6208987 GCA_026413385.1 Erythroxylum gracilipes | reverse complement strand
CTCATGTTATGAATATATCCTTCAACTTGATCATCATGTTATGAATAGATGTGTATGAACAATTGTATAAGATATGTTATTCATTATTTGGCAGTTATGTAAATCATATCATACCCTTCAACTTGATCCTCATGTTTGAAACTTTTAATTGAAATTGTTGGAAATAAAAATTATTTATGTATGTTTTGTGGATATTGGAAATGGAAATTGTTGAAAATTGTTTGAAATGGAAATTATTTTATGAATGTTTTGTGATGGAAATAGAAATTGTTGAAAAATGTCATAAATGAAAATTGTTTTATGATTATTGGAAATAAAAATTGTTAAAAATAGAAATTGTTTACGTATGTTTTGTGATTGTTGGAAATCAAAATTATTTTATGAATGTTTTGTGATTATTGGAAATAGAAATTATTGAAAATTGTTGGAAATGCAAATGAAAATTGTTGAAATTATTGGAAATGGAATTTGTTTTATGAATGTTTTGTGATTATTAGAAAAGGAAATTTTTATAAATTGTTAAAAATGGAAATTGTTTTATGAATGCTTTGTGATAATTGGAAATGGAAATTGTTAAAAATGGTTGAAAATAGAAATTGTTTATGTATGTTTCGTGATTGTTAGAAATAGAAATTGTTTTATGAGTATTTTGTGATTATTGGAAATGGGAATTATTTTATGAATGTTTTGTGATTATTGAAAATGAAAATTGTTTTATGAATATTTTGTGATTATTGGGAATGGAAATTGTTAAAAATTGTTGAAAATGGAAATTGTTTATGTATGTTTTATGATTATTAGAAATGGAAATTATTTTATGAATGTTTTGTGATTACTGGAAATGGAAATTGTGGAAAATTGTTATAAAGGAAATGGAAATTGTTTTGTAAATGTTTTGTGATTAATGGAAATGGAGATTGTTTATGTATATTTTGTGATTGTTAGAAATGAAAAGTGTTTATATATGTTTTGTGTAATTATATATGTTGAATAATTGAATTGTTAGTTTTAGACGTATAGTGAATTGTATCCCATGAAATTGAATTGTGTGTAATGTAATAATATAAAATGAGTTATATTATATAAGATGGATATATATATTATGTACTGAAATTATGTGTTATTTATTTTGATATATGCATTCATTTATTTTTACAAATAAATGGAAGGAAGTTTAAGTACTCCTGATCAACCCACTTCAGCAAGATACAATGATCCAGCTTAGGCTCATACTGGATTGGTTCCTGATATGAGGAACCATACTATTTACTTGTTTTGTAACAAGTATTTGAAAGGTGGAGGAATCACTTGATTAAAAAAAATTAGCTGGAGTTAAAGGAGATGTGAAATCCTATAAAAAAGTAAGTCATGATGTGAAGTGACGGATGAAAACATTGCTTGATGAATATCAAAATGAGACAGATAGAAGGGAAAGGTTGAATTTTGAAATTGGTAGTGGAAGTTCATTTTCTAGTTTTCGTTGTGATTTTGGAAATGTTGAAGGTGGAAGTGGTAGTGGTAGTGGTGGTAGTGATATTGGTAGTGTTCCATCTCAGGCTCAAGAAGAAGTACCTAAACCTGATATGAGGAAGAGAAAAAGGCAGGTGACTAGTTTCTTTGCACCACAAACAACTCTTAGATCCCAACCTTCAATTCGTATTGCAATACAATCAAAAGATGTGGCTCACAATGTCGATATGGCAGTAGCTAGATAGTGGTGTGATACAAGTTCGTCATTTAATGCTTCACAGTCTTATTATTATCAACCTATAATGGATGCAATAGCCTCTTATGGTTTAGGATACAATGGTCCTTCAATTAATGACTTAAAATGTAAGCTTTTGAGTTGTTCTGTTTATGAAATTAGAAGTTTTTTGCTGAAAGAAGAGTGAATTGAGGTACTTATGGATGTTCAATCATATATGATGATTGGATAAATAGGAGACAATAGCCTATTATAAATTTTTTGGTTTATTCTACAAATGACTCTATGTTTTAAAATCTATTAATGCATCTGACCTTATTAGAATTACTAAGACTTTGTTTGTGATATTTGATAAAGTTGTGAATGATGTATGACTGGAAAACATTCTTTAGTTTATTACTGATAATGATTTTGCTTATAAAATGGCAGGAAAAAGATTGCAGAATACGTATAATTCATTTTTTGGACTCCTTTTGTTGCACATTGCATTAACCTAATGTTGGAGAATATAAAAAATCATAGGTATTTTCCTATTATTGATGAGACTATGCAGAAAGCTAAAAAGGTGACAAAGTTCATTTATAATCATGCATGGGTAGGAATTTGTGTCGTCATGTTGTGACAAGATTTACAGCAATTTTTTTTATCACTTCATTCTTTTGTTTTGACGAAGAAAGAGTTAAGATAAATGTTTACAAGTGATAAGTGGATTGCATCTTAACATGCTAGGTCTAATGTTAGAGTGAAGGTTTGCAATATTATACTGGAAGATAGAGAATTTTGGTTTCAATGCCAATTTGTTATCCGAGTTTGTGAGTTTTTGGTGATGGTGCTTCGTTTGGCTGATAATGAAGAAAAGCCAACAATGGATTATATTTTTGATGCCATAGAGAGAGCGATGAAAGCAATCAAGGTCAATATGAAACATATGTCTTCTTTATACACACCATATCTTTTAATCATTAATAAGAGAAGGGAAAGACAACTTTCTTCTCCATTATTTGTAGCTGGGGCATTTTTGAATTATAGTGTCTGTTTTAAATTGGATCTTACTAAACAAACTAAAGTTAATAGATGAATGCTTCTAACTATTACAACAATTGTTAGCATTGACGTGATATAAGATCTTTTAAGCTCATAAGTAGAGCTTTACAAGTTATTTTATGGGGATTTTGGAATGTCAATTGCTATTCGATAAAGAAGAAAACTTTTTCCAGGTATTAGTTATTTCCTTTTTCTTATTTGTTGAAAATTAATTATAACTTTATTTTGTTTATAACACTACTTTTGTTATCTTATGACTTATAATTTCTTGATAGGATCAATTCGGAAATAGTGTCCTTTGCAATTCGAATTTTAAGTCAATGTGTGAGTGTAGTAGACTGTGAACGAAACTGGAGCACATTTGAATTTATCCACTTAAAGAACAAGACTAGATTGGAGCATAAGAGGTCGAATAACTTTGTTTTTGTTCATTACAATATAAAGTTTCAGTAAAGGTATGTTATTATCATTATTAATTTTTATATAATATCTTATAATTTTCTAATAATTAAATTTTATTGTTTACTAGGAGTCTTAATAGCACAATTAGTTCAATTGATCACATTTCCATTGATAATATTTATTTTTTGGCAAATTGGGTTTTTGAAGAATCGAATTTGGTAGATGTCAATGACTTGTAAGCTAATCTTGGAAGAGAAAACATTGACGTGTCATTTGGTGCATTAAAATTAAATGATAATGATGATGAAACTCATTGATTTTGTACCAAATGATAACTGAAATCAGTGCAGTTATAGCGGATATCCTCTTGTTGACTATTAAATTTTGTTTTAAGTTTTTGTTTTTCCTCTTCTTTTAATTTTACTTATATTTAATGTTTATGTTAAATTCTATATATATAATGTAATTGTAAATGTTTTTGTTTTAGGTTTAACTTCTACTTGATTGTTTCTTCATCATAAACCCAATAGTTAAGGATATTTATTGTTCTTTTTATTGAATGTTTTGATGTAATTATTATGTATTAAAATGATGAAATTGTATTATTGTAATATTTTAAATACTTTGTATTATTCTTAATTTTATATTTGTATGATAATGATTGCCTTTTTTATTTTAATTTTGATTATTATTTATATGTAAACTATTTAAAATTATTGTTATATCACATTAATTGTGATCATTATTTATTATTATAATTTTCGAAAATAGGATTGATATAAATTTGCATATAGTACAATAGTACAATATATCAATGGATTATTTTGAAAAAATTAAAAATTGTAAAGACTTTTTTTTTACGAGAAAATTTTAAAGACTTTTTTTATAAATTTTAAAATTACTAAAAATGATAATTAATATTAACCGATATAATAGTATGTCAAAATTTAACCCACTACTAAATTTGATACGCTATTCGTAAGCTTACCATAGCCTTCCATAAAATAAGGTGTAAAGTAAGTAGTACTGAAGGGAGGAGACGACAAGTCGTAATCGCCAGAGCTCTGAACGACGAATGATTTCTTTGTACAGCAAATGATTGACAAAGGCGGGTGTTTTACAAAATCTCCCCCCACCCCACTTCTCTAGGGTTTTATAAGGGGGGGTTTCTCACGCAAAAAAAACTCTAATCTAATTCCACTTACAATCCCCAAATGCCAACACAAATCCATCCCCACAAGCTCAGAAATTGACAAGAAGCTGTGACCTAAAAATGGCGTTTTCAATTTTCTCAACTCCACAACAGCAGCAGACCCAGTCCCCATTTAGCTTTCAGTCGCAGTCTCAGCCATTTCAACAAAGCAGCCCGCTCTTTTCACAACCCCAATTGACGCAACAATTGAACTTCCAACAACAACAACAACAACAACTGGCTCAACAACAACAACAGCAGCAGCAACAGCAACAGCAACAGTTGTATCTTTTCACCAATGACAGGACTCCTGCAAGTTACAGCACCAAGTGGGCTGATCTCCACCCTGATTCCCAGAAATTTCTGCTCCAGATCGAGTATGTTTTACTGGTTTTTTCTTGGTGTTTCAATTTTGTGGTTAGTGGAAGTCGTTTCTTTCTGGAGAGAATGTCACCAGATGAAAAGGGTAGTAAATATAATAGCAAAATTTCCCATCTTATTGCATGATAGAAACTTGACCTATTGTATTTTAAAATATATCTTGAGGTAGCTAAGCTCTTAAAGTTCGAGACTTTATTTTGTTTGTTCTGTTACTTGCAACTTGGTTCAAAATTTATTTTCTTTGCCTCGCGAATTTCCAATTTTTGATCAATGGGGGTGACTATTTTGCGAAGCATGGTAGGGTTTTCTTTTCGGAATTATCCATTTTATGTTTTAAGAGTTGGTTTTGGTTGTAAGCACAACTATTGTGGTTTTTTAGTTGTTCTATTGGCTTTGGTTTACAGGGAGCGGATATTGGAGTATAGGGACGAAAGCCAGAGGTTAGACCAGTGTAGTCGGCTTTATGATTCTTCCATTTCCAATGAAGGGTTTGAACTTGATGCAAGCCATATTGTTCAGGTTTCTTTTATTGATTCTATTCTCTGAGGTTACTCATCACTGTTTTGTATAGTAAAGCAAAACAATGATTTATTCCGTATCTGCAAACTGAGTTATCTATTTGTCCGTGATTTATTTCCTTGCATTTGTTGTAATTTGAGTGACATTGTAGGCATTAAGTATCACTTGTCTTGGCCCAAAACATACCTACTGAACTTACTATCTTTTTTTTTTGTTCATATAAATTCTTAGGAGAAGAAAATTTTACATATGGGTACATAAATTTTGGTAAGAAAAGTCATGTGGTTAAGTGATGCCAAGCACCAATGTCAAACTGTATCTTTTGCTTTTTTTTTTTTTTATTTGGCAGAACAAGTAGATAATACTATCTTGCTGTTATAATGGAAGCCTAGGATACTTCTCTGCAATATCTCTATTTTTTCATGAATGCGTGGGCCATTCCAAGATACCAGAAATGTTTATGGCTAACCAGGAGAGGTTCTTTGATGTTTTGATCTTTCTTTACTTTGTGTTAATGAACTTTTAAACTTTCACAGGAACTTGGGGGCATCAGTACTGCCATGGAGAGGCAGAAAGCTTTACTACAAGAGCTTATGACCAATGTTAAGGACATGCTACGGAACACTGAAATTGCTGTTCGATCTTTCATGATGCTATGCCCTAGATTCATTCATCCAAATGCAGGAGGTACTTCAAATGCCACTGCACCATCCCAATCTGCTGGGGCAACATTTGCACAAGGTTCTACTGTTCAACCAGCATCAACCTCTACAGTGCCTGTTTTTGATTTCTACAGTGGGCTGCCAAAGAAACCATCACCATTTATGCAACAAACAGTTGTCAGGTTTGAGAAGTATTTGGGTGAATGTCGCCAATGGATTGAAGAGTTAGAGCAACTGCTCTTAGATACAGACATGAATTCTTCATATCCTGGTTCCTCGTTATTGCAGTCTCTTCCTAAAGTCATGTCAAATGTGCATGACTTTTTTGTCCATGTGGCTGCCAAGGTAGAGAAGAATAATGTAGTCTTAACTCATAACCTGTTAAAAAGTTGTCATTGCAGTTGCATATCTACATTTTTGTTTTTGGTGTTGCGCACAATTAAATGACCTGAGTTATCCCAGAATTTCAGTAACGTTTCTGTTGTTGAGACGGGTACTTTTGGTTAAGTTCAGCACGATTTAACATTGTGAACTAACCTCATATGCTTTTAGTAGCTAGGCCAAATTTAGAGTACTTCTATCAATACATGTCTTGAAGCTCTCTTTCATGTTTTTTCTGAGTTATTCATATTTGGGTAACTACAGAGTTCCCTTAATAAATAAGCAGAAATTTATATGTTCAAAAGGATTAAAAAAAAAGAAGTGTTTCATTTTTTATTATGGCTTTGTATTTCCTAGGTGGAAAGTATTCATCAGTACATTCAATCAATGAAAATGGCCTATCTGGCTGATCAACGCCGTCGAGGTGATGGAAATGATCCGTTCCTTGAGGCTGACCGACGCGAAACAGCAAAACAAGAAGCAGCTGCTAAGCGAGTGCATCCAACTCTGCACTTGCCTGCAGGTTCACAGCCATCAACGCAAGTTCTGGAATTGATGGCAAACTCAGCCACTCCTGGGGCATTAGTTACAGCAGTAGCACAAACTGCACCAACAGCAGCAGCTGCTTCGGGAAGTGGGTTTTCTCTTTTCAGCACACCTTCTTCTGCTGCATTTTTGTCCATGCCTGCATCATCTCTGTTTGCTACACCATCAAGCTCTGCTCCTGTTACCTCTTTGTTTGGATCATCTGGTGCTTCCCCACAGACTTCACTTTTAGGTTCTTCATCATCGTCATTGTTTGGTTCTGCTTCAACACCTTTGTTTGGTACTGGAGCTCCATCTTTTGGTACAACTGCTGCTGGAGGCTCCCTCTTTTCAACACCATTTGCTTCAGGTACCTTCTTCCTCTTTGGTTTGTTTTCTACTGACTTTTTCCCTGCCTATGTACAGTACTGTTTCAATTAAGTTCTCATGTACTAGGGCCCACATATTCTTATTTCATTTTTTCTAAGATTTTTCACCTGAAGGATCTTCTCTGCATGAGTCAGTTACATGCATTTTGCCTTTTCAATTTCAATCATATGGATGAATATTCTGCGTGAAATTGTGTTCATGATCAAGATGAATTTACATTTTGATAAAGTAGATGCATTTAACCTCGCAAAAGGGCTATGAAATGTTGATGAATGTTTTCTTTCTTTCTAAAATGGTTACTAGCATGAAGCTCTAACCATAGTGCTGTTTGCTGACCAGTATGCTGACCAGTTTGAAGTATTTTATCTCTTCATTTTTTGAATATGCTCCTCTTTGTCTGCAGGAGCTGCAACTGTGTCTGGGTCAAGCTTTGGGACCATGTCTGTGAGTAATCTGCCTTACAGCTTTTTAAGTTTCCCTATTTTGAACAGTATAATTATAATGTTATGAATTTTCTGTCAAGTTTTTTTTCATGGGCGACATTCCTTAACTGTGCGAAAAGATTCAGTCATTTAAAAGTGGAGCAGCATCAAACTTGGGTTCCATAGAGCACCAAGTCTTCCTTGTAAATGGAATTATAAGAGATTTCCAACATCCTTCTAAATATTAGCCGACCTTATTTACTGCCACGTGCTTTGTACACATTATGTGAATCTGCTGATTTTCATCTCTTCTATGCCCAACAGAAAGCATCAAGGCCGAAATCTCGAACTGCCCGACGACCTTAACTGGTTGAAATCAAATATCAAGTTCTTGTCTGCTCACTGTTTTGTGCACCCGCAAGCATGTCATGAAGATTGATTTCACTAAACAGCTTGTTTGCTCTCAAAATTTCTTCACTGTGGCCTTTATCTGCTCCAGTGTTGTGAATTTGTCCACAGATTCTCAAGTCGCAAAAGATTAGTACCAAGTTCCTTGCCATCCGGGAAATCGTACTTATTTTGTAATTTGAATATGAGGAAGATGCTTCTAGATCTGTGCTCTTGTAACATGTACATTTGGATATGGTTAATTAAGAAACTGTGGGCACCCGTTTAGGTTAAAATGTGTTAAATAAGCTGCATTTAGCAGCCTGAGTTAGTGGTTGTTATGATTGCCGATCAGCTTTCAGAAACTGAAGTCGAACTAATGGTTGGGGACAATGGTTGGGATGTTTTGTTGAGACATGCTATTGTTTCCCAGTTTTCCCTTATAAAGCATTACAGGAGCTTTTTATCCACCATGTTAAGAGTTTTGTAGCCTGAAACTTGGTTAGCCTTTTTATTAGTTTTGAGAGAACTGTTTCAATATTCGGTGAAGCACCAAAGATTTTGCCATTGGATGGACCCTTCGATTGGAGGATCAGCTACCAAGTGGATGGAGTGTAAATGCACCTGTCTTTATAATAGGGCGATGTCTTTGCTTAATAACGATCAAGCTCGGAGAAAACCTTAGAATGACTGAAAACTAGAGTTTTGTTGGATAAGAACAATTGGGAAAGATTGCTGATAATGCATGTATTTCTTTCTTGGCTCGAATAGTCCAGGGCCTTGACTCACTTTCCAACATCAAATCTCTTTTATCCTTCCAACATCATCCCATCTCTTTACAGCAGCATAGAGATTTGATAAGCAAAGTACGAGTTGCACCATCTCGTGGATCCGGTCTTACTACTTGTTCAGCTGCTAGACCTACAAATGGTCAAAATTCTTGTGTTACCACACGAGCTAAGCCTGATCCTACAAAGAACTAAATGCTATTAATTATAACATTATTGCTTTATCAATTAATACGACTCCTCAAATATTCATGCGAGAGTAGTGCTTAGGCCCTGGAACGGCGCTAGCACTTTTCGTTATGGACTTGTGGCTGATGGTGAAGACAAATGTAGCGTGGTCTGGCTTTTCACAACTTCCTCCGATCGCCTCGAAGAGTGCCATTGCCTCCTCTGCCTTTTCATGTTGACTATACCCGTAAACCACAGAATTCCAACACTTAAAAATAGGAATTGAAGTCTTAGAAAGTACCAATTCTTCACATCGAATGTTAACCCTTTAACATACGTAGATACAATCTTATCGACACTACTTTTGCGGCCAGCGAATAGATCATTTCTCCTCGCTTATAAGGTTGCAAGGTCGAGCGTAAACGTAAAGCGCCATTGCGTGTAAATCTCCACTGCAATAACATTTACTGCATAATCGATTGTGCATGTCTTCCCGACTTAGCAATAACATCTTCTGTTCTGAGAATTGAATGGGAGCTAGGAGATTCGTTAATTTTAAGCAACCTTTCTTTTGCATTTTTCAAAGAGGCTATTTCCTTTCCGATACTCAAGTAACTTTCTTATCACAAAGGAATAACTCCCTCCCAACCAATTATAAAGCACAAGGAAAAGAATATGTTGGATGGCTTTTATTTAGAAGCAGAACCATCACTCGTAAATAAATGGCGGGGATTTTGGAAAACAGTGTAAGAATGTGGTTAGAGTAGCGGTTGTATTCTAAATATATTAATATAATTAAAGAGTTTTAATTGATTATTAATCTCATGTTACATAGTTTGTTAATTAATTATTAATCTCATGTTAGATTGTTGTATATTATTATTGAAATTAAAAATTAAAAATTAAAAATTATGTATTATGTATTGAATTTCTACATAATATTATACAAAGATAATTTGTTAATAACAAAAAGTGGCCAAATTAATTAAGTGATTTTTTAGTAATTTATTAATAAAATATTAATGTCTATTGTTGAATTAATTATATGGATAAATGATGTTCATTAGTTGATATCATTTTAGAATTTACCCAAAGGTAAATTAATAGTCTATGACTAATAAACATAATAAGGGAAAATCAATATTCACTTGTCAAATATGTTATATATCTAAAGATATTGATTGTATTTGATTAGTGTTTGTTTGATTACTTAATAAATTTTGTATGAAATTAAACTTATGATAATGTATCGTTGAGTTTGCCCAAAATAAACCTACATTATATTCTAAATGTTTAGTTCTTTGAATGTGGTAATTTATTGAACATTTATGTATTTGTAATTATTTCTCTTCATTCGCATGCTTCTTCTTTTACCATGTTTAATAGTTTGAACTTCTCCTAATGGTGCAAACAAGCCAATTTTTATTTAGGTATTTTGGATTTTTTTATTTAGCATTGTTGGTATAAAAACCTACTGTCATTACAAATACGAGCAATGATGTTGACAAGACAAATTACAAAAAATGAGAAAGATCTAACATATTATTTCTTAATTTCATGCGAATAACTATTGCCAACAACATTAAGACCAATATTCAATAAATTGAAAGTGCTAAAGGATACCTTAAATTTGTGGAAAAATGTTTCCGTTCTGGGGATAAGTTAGTTTGTGGTACACTAACGCAACGTTTGGTTAGCGTCTTCAGCAGGTATGGACGGGACATGACTGGGTAGGACGGGACGGAATAGAACAAGAATTGAAGATAGTGAGATGTTTGGTTGCGGTGGACAAAACGGAGATAATTGTCTTCGTCTTGAGTACAAAAATGTGTTTGGTTGCCTAGGACAGAACATAAAATAGTGTTAATGACGG
>JANZLC010000202.1:6182426-6194121 GCA_026413385.1 Erythroxylum gracilipes | reverse complement strand
TTCTCTTCTTTTCCACTCAACCGAACACTCTCCTCTCCTTTCTTTTAAATTTTGTTCTTCTCTTTCAAAAAGCAAGAAAAAATGCTTTTGTTTCCTTCTTTCTTTTAATGAAACAAAATGAACCATTTGCCTCTCCTTATAAGCCTTAAACCATTTAACCTTAAGTGATTTTCCCACTTTGCCCTTATTTTATCTTTAAAACTGACATCGTAACTTCTTATTTGGATCTGATAAATGAAACAATTTGATAACAATTCCTTCTATAGAAATGTTTCTCTATGTCCTATGTTTCTAATGGCATAAAAAACACTCAATTTGGTTTAGAAATGAAGAAATTATGGCCAAAACACTTTCTGCTCTTACAAAACCGAGACTGAAAACTATTACCAACTTCACTTCGGAAATTGAAAATCTTAGGGGCTGAATTGAAATTTGATTCCTTTAGAACATTTATATAACCATGTCTCTAGTTTAATTTTAAATAAGAATCAACTCAATTGGAGCTCTACAGATCAAGGTATCTCCAAAATACTGAAGCATGTTTAGAAAATATCCAACTCATAACTTTTTAACCAATCATCTCACTTTGATTCAATCCCTATTTTTCAAATTAATTACAAAAATCATAAATTTTGTATGGAGAGATATAGAGATATCTTAGGAATCCAACGCTTCAAAAATTGGGTCAATCGAAGATCGGACGAAAAAGTTATGGACAAAAGAATAAAGAACGGTCAAATTTGGAGAAAAATTCAAAAAAATCGGCCGCGCGTGCGCGGCAGCGACTCGCCAACCCGACTTCCTAATTTCTAAAATTCATAACTTTTGACTCAGAACTTCAAATTTTACAAAATTAGTACCAATGGAAAGATAAAAGAACGTTCTACAACGTTTATGAAGGACTTAAAAACAAATTCGGTCCTTAAAGAGGTGAAAAGGTCTAGACAAAGTGACTTTTCGTCAACTTCATCCTAAACAGCATCAGAATTTCTAAACATCATAACTTTTCATTCTATTGTCCAAAAATGTCATACTTTATATCAATGGAAAGATAACAACAATCTCAACAATTTTCATGCAGAACCTACAAATCAATTCAGCCTAAAAAAGGATCAAAACTTCATTTCAAGCTGGCTGTCCAAAAATGTCATCCTAAACAGTAACAAAACTTTTAAACACCATAACTTCCTATTCCATTATCCAAAAATCTCATGATTTATATCAATGAAAAGATAAAAAAATAGTCTACAATTCTCATGAAGACCCTAAGAACAATCTCTTACTTTAAGAGGGTCAAAAGTTCACTCAAAGTTTATGTCCCCAAAAGTCCATCCTAAACATTGACAAGACTTCAAATTATCATAACTTCTAGCCCCGATATCAAAAAATTACGTACTTTATGGAGTTAGAAAGCTGGAAATATAAGATACAACTTTTATTAAGATCACTTTAGCTAAATCTATCTAGATCAATATAGTTTTTCCATTGAAGTTCTGCCCACCATTTCTACACTTATGAAAGGGTTACCAACACATCGACTTCACATTTTCACCCACTACACATACTCTTCGGTATTATTAAGCTCCACCTTAACCAATTCATCTCAAATACAATTCAAAACTCCAACATGCTATTCCAAAGCAAATACCTAACAGTAAACTCAACAAGAAAGAATATGCGCATACACATTTCTCTTTCACAAAAGTCATACACAATCATACACAAAACACCTATTTCATGTATTAACCTTAAAATATTATTGCAATTGCTCTAATTAACATTACCCAAATAAAACATTAAACATCACTAATTTCTCATTTAATAAATCAAACTTCCAAGAAAAAGTTCGGGGTCCAACACTTTATAAGACTAAAGATTTTCTCTCTAAGAATCTAAAGGAGAAAGTGTGTGAGTGGACAACAACCTTGTTCTCATCTTGAAAACAAAAGGTGGAAACAAGATCCAACGTATGCTTACGCCATCCTCCAGAAGACATCCTCCAAAACCTGGTCTAGTTGCTGCCTCTTTTTCCAAGTGAGCCACCTACGTACTACCTCTTAAAAAGTCGTTCTCTTTTCTCCAAAAACATAGTCCTATTCTTTTTAGAAATGAAAACTCATCATATACATTAAAACACTCACATCACCTAGTCTTCTACATTTTTGAACTGTTCTTTTCCTCTTGGTTGTTGTCATTTTATCTTTGTTATTTATGCTTCTTTTGCTCTGTGTTTTGCTCATATGGTGTCGTTTTTGCTGCTTCTTTTGGTCTGCTGCTGTTTGTCATTTTCTGCTGGGTGTTTCTTCTTCTACTGCTGTCATTTCATTCTTTCTGCTCTGGTCTACTATGTCATTTTCTTCTGTTGGGGTCCTTTGCATTGTTGTCATTTTGGCTCTTTTATTTCTATGTTTTATCTTCTTCTCTTGTCCTTTTACTGTGTCGTTTCACTTGTTTCTGCTTTCTCTATTGTGCTCCTCTGCTAGCTGCTGATGTTTATCTTCTGCTACTGTCGTTTTTGTCCTCTTTACTGATGGTTTTTATCTTGTCTTAAGTTGCTGCCAATTTGTCCCTTTTGTTTTGTCGTTTTCTCTCTGCTCTTTTCTAGTTTTCTTCTTGCATTATATGTTGCAAGATTTTAGCTAATCACTTATGGTTGCCATGTCATTGTGGCTTCTTAAATTCCTTATACAATTCTTCTCTAATTTACCCAATTCTAGCTTCTTTTCTCCAAAACGACTCCACATCTCCTAACCTGAAAAAACAATATAAAAACACCATAATCAGGACAATATCCATCCAATATGATCCAAAAATACCCAAATAGATATATAGATTAATAACCTATCAAACTCCCCTACACCTAAATAATGTTTGTCCCCAAGCATTCAAACAATATCCATCCAGCTTGCTCCAAAAAATACCCAAATTGATATATAAATTAATAACCTATCAAACTACCTTATACCTAAATAATGCTTATCCCCAAGCATTTGAAAGACTTGAAAACAACAAAAAACTAAACAAATCTAAACAAATATATTTACAACTATTTTGAAAAATTTAGCCAACATGCATTATCTTATCGAACCAAAGTCACAATCAAGCCATGAACATTTCATAGGATTCATCTCTAGAACAACCATCACAATTCCTAATGACCTTTCTAAACTCAAAATGCACCAGATTTGACCTCACATGAAGTTTCACTAAATGCACTCAAAGAAGTGTTTATAGGACATTTCACTCATATTCACCACAATAGAATGACATTACCATATGTTTGCAAATATATCACATCACAACCACTTATGAATTCTGTGCAAAAATTAAAAAAGGTCTTTATTTGGTTGTAATGGGGCTAAGGACAAGGGTAGGATTAAAAAGTTATTTAGGCTATAGTTATCAAAGGTAATGTAGATTACATTGTTCAACTTCCACCTACAATCCAGTAATGACCCCAATAATGGCAACAATAATGTTCTAGTATCAAAATTTAGAAATGTAAGGCCCCAAATTATACCTTATTAGGAATGTTACATGTTCATGAGAGTATATGAGTTAGGTGTTAAAATTGTATTATGATTGTGAATTGCATAAGTCTTGGATCTTGGTTTGATGGACCATAATTAGTAATTTGGAATTAATTATTACCATTGGAAATTGATGAATGAATATGTACATTTTGACTAGGAAAATTTTCAAGTGACAAGACAAGTTGATACATGAAAATTGGGATGATTAAGCCTATACATTTAGTGACATTTGGCATTGGTAATTAAGTGACAAATGACATAATAGAATTATGAAATTTGGCAGCCATATATAGAGACATGTAGATGACTTCATTAAAGGACAAGTAGCTTATCTTTATGTGTGACATGTGGCCATTGTAAACCAGGGCACCTTGCATCCAAAGAGTTAGGTAAGTGATGAATCATCTTTCACTTTTGATGTTTCTGCCTTCTCTCTATCCTTTGCTCCTCTCCACTGAAATCTCTCACTCTCTTATAACTCCTGGGAGTTTTGCTTCAATTTACATCATCATCACTTGGAAACTTTGCAAAATTTTACATCAAGGAAGCTAGATCTTGTTATCTTCTATGCTGTTTTCTTAGTGCTAAGATTTGCACTTTGATCTTAGATGTGTGCCGATTGCTTGGAAGGGTTAATTAGCTGGTTTTTAGAGTTAAAATTTGAAGTTAAATAGGTAAAGGAATTCTAAACTTGATAGCATGTATTAATACAAGTTTTATGATGATTGAATTGGCATAGAATATGTGTTGTGATGTTGATAAATGAGTGCTAGAAAAGTGAGCTTTGTATGGCAAATTTTGTTTTGATTATGATGCATGAAAGACGATGATTTGTGAACTGCCTAATGAATATTTTTGAATTGGATTTGGACATGAATTAGATGAGGAATTAAAGCACAAGTAAGGTAGAATTAAGGTGAAATGAATAGACTTTGATGAAGGTGTATTGAATGGAGTATGAAGGAGTTACAATTTAGAGACAAATTGAAGGCTATGGGTGAGTGAACCGATCCCATGATTGTGGGATTTATATGGCCCCTTTACACAGTTGTGGGAAATGCTTAGGAATGAGAAAAGGTTGGTTTGTGCAAGTGTTGAACTATATAAGGTTAAGACACTTTATAATAATGAAATTAGACTTGATTAGGGTGTGAAATGAACCTAATTTGATGTTAAATTAGTTAGTTAAAGATTGAATAAGGTTTAATTGAGGTAATAACTTAAGGAAGGTGTTATTTGATATCAAAGTGTCTAATTTTGAAACTTATGAGTTGTTAAAGGAATGAAGTATACTTATGAATGCTAATGTGATGTACAGAACAAGAATAATGTGTTAGTTATTTATGTGTCTGAATTGGGAACTTGTGTGAATACATGTAATGTGTTATTACTTATTGTATTAATTAGTGCATTATTGCAAATGTTTATGTTTGTTAGGTATGTTAATTTTGATCAAATGTGAATGAATATGTTCAATTTGAGCAAAATGGAATAAAGTCATATGTTATGCACTACATCATCTACATGTGATTTTGAAATCCGAAATATTTTGTTTTAAAACTGCCAAGTCCTAGTCATGGGTAAATAGACAAGCCTAGAAGGGTCTGCAGCTGCTTCTGTGACATTAAGGTGTCTTGTGTAACTTGACATTAAGGCGTATTATGTACTTGACACTACGATGTCTTCTGATATTTGACATAATAATGTCTTCTGATACTAAGACATAAGTCTCTTCTGTTATGTGATACCAATCATAGGTATCTTCTGTCCTGGTCCCGTTACCCACTTCTATATAAAGGACTAGCAGGCTAATTTGTTTTGTGTTTTGATATATGTTCAGTTCTACAACAAGCTAAGTTCTGATTTAATACATGATAAATTCTGATCTGCTACAAGTTCTGTTCTGTACTGACACAATTATATCCTGTTTTGAGACTTTTAAGTTGTTTTCAAAAGTAATGATGTTCTGTTATAATATTTATATGATTTCCTCTTATGCATATGTATTCTATTTTGATGAATTATATTATGTTCTGATGCTTTTAATGGTCTGATCACTCTCTAATTTGAATAATTAAAGATTGCTTATGATATGATCTAATTCAGTACATGTGAATGCTAGATGACTGTTAAAAACAGTCACCATTTTATATCTTGTTTAGTTATTTCCCCATTAAGCTATATGCTTAGTACGGTGGTTTTGCTTCCGTGTAGGTTCTGATAAGAAGATCTAAGTATGGGACAACCATAGTGGCCAATAAAGGATGTGACGTAATTTGGAAAATGTTTGTTTGTGTTGTTTTTGAGCTGTAATCAATGTATAAGACATATTTGTATTTTGGTGTAAATGGTTTGTAATAACCTTAATACATGATGGATTTGGATTTGAAGCATGTTTATGACAAGTACAATGTGTACAATGTATTCTTTTTATTTATGTCAACAATTGATGAATGTAAAGCTTGTTGCCTTGTTTTTAAGAAATTTCTGAAATGTCGTGTTTTGTTTAGGTATGTATTGGGTGACATCCATACATCCTCTTAGGGGATATGTGGGTGTTATAAGAAATCTCAAAGATCATTATTACAAAAGATAACAATAAGAACATTTATGATCCGAAACATAGGTAACTCATGATTGCTTAAAGGATATTCGAGGACTTATAATTCATGGTTAAACTTGCTTTTCTTTCTTTCTTTCTTTTTTGTTTTTTAAACACTTTTGCCCCTTTTCTTTTTCTTTTCCTTTTTTTGGGCATTTCACAACTTTATTTTTTTTACATTTGTAGAGCATCAAAACATGAGATTTCAATATAACCATACATGTTTCCATTACATGTCAACCTCAATCCGCAAACTAATAAGTTAAAGTAACTAGTTTTCCATTCCTTTAATAATGGTTTGAAAATGAAGGTTAAAACACAAGGATTAGGATAAAATTTATGGTTTTATGTCAAAGAAAGAGGTTAAGGCTTCAATTTGGCTAACTAGGGGCATATGGGGTAGGTTTTATAAAGCCAAAATAGTTTAATCCTAGATGCCTTTTATCACTTTAATGCACTAAATTCATTAATGGTCTCAACATGCATAACAGAGCAAGTTTTAGAATGATCAAACCATGTGCGACAACACTCAGTAAGAAAATAATTTGAGCACAAAGAATGTAATTGCTCTTTAAAGGCTTAATTATCACTTATTTAAGTAGGCTTTTGTCAAATCTTGCACACTTTTTATTCAAATCAATCATTGTGGAAAAAAGAGTCATTTTATCACCAAATCACTATTCATGTTTACAATCAATCCTGTTTTCCCAGTTCGAAGAAATAATGCAAATTAACTTACAAAACCAAAACAATTTTTTTAAATTGTTTTCATAAATGAGTTGAGTGATATGAATCCCCTCTACAAAACAGACATCAAACTTGACAATGAAAGGTTTAAGTCTATGACCATTTACCTTAAATATTTTCTTAGTTTCTAAACTTTGAATCTCAATAACACCGCGGGGAGAAATACTTCTGACAAGATATGGTCCAGTCCAATTAGACCTCAACTTACTAGCCATGAGTTTCAATCGTGAATTATAGAGTAAGACTTTTTGGCCTACCAGAAATTGTTTCTGATGTAAGAATTTGTTATTAGGTATTTGATCCTCTCTTTGTACATCCAAGCATTGTCATGTGCTTCCAACCGTATTTCTTCCAATTCTTGGAGTTGTAACTTCTGTTTCTCTCCTGCTGCCTGAGCCTCAAAGTTGCATTGCTTAACTTCCCAAAAAGCATGATGTTTAATATCAGTAAGTAAATGAACATCTTACCAAAAACCAACTAATAAGGCGACATTTCGAGGGGTGTTTTGTAAGTAGTAAGATAGGCCCATAATGCATAATCTAAATGCGAGCTCCAATCCTTACGGTTGGGACTGATTGTTTTCTCCAAGATACTTTTGATTTCCTAGTTAGAGACTTCAGCTTGTCCATTTGTTTGTGGGTGATAGGTGGTTACTACACGGTGATGGACTCCATATTTACGCATCAAAGCTTCCACCGTGCGGTTACAAAAATACATACCTTGATCATTAATGATTGCTCTAGGTACCCTAGATCTACTAAAGATGTGAGATTTAAGAAATCCTAAAGCAAATTTATAATCATTAGTGCAGGTAGCTTTAACTTCTACCTACTTTGAGACATAATCAACAATAAGTAAAATATACATAAAACAAAAAGAGCTATGACAAGGTCCCATAAAATCTATGCCCCACACATCAAATACTTCACAGACTAAAATAGAAGTTTGAGGCATTTCATCCCTTACAGATATATTTCTAACTCTTTGACATTTTTCATAACCTTTGCAAAATAAGTATGCATCCTTCAAGAGAGTCTTCCAATAGAATCTACTATCTAGAATTTTCCTAGCTATTATTTTTGGAATAAAATGTCCACCACATGCATACTTATGACAAAAAGTAAGAATGGAATGAATTTCATCATCAGAAACACACCTATGAATAATCTGATCTGAACCTATTTTCCATAAGTATGGTTCATCCCATATATAATACTTAGAGTCACTTTTAATCTTATTTTTTTTGAAAATTATTCAAATCATGTGAAAGCACACTAGTGACTAGGAAATTCACTATATCAACAATCCATGGTCCCTTACCTTGTTTACCTTAAACAAACCATAATTGCTCATCTGGGAAGGACTTTAAAATTGTAAAGGGGTCTTCTTCATGCACTAGTATGCTTAGATGATCAGCCACATAGTTGTCAACTCCCTTACGGTCTTTGATCTCCCAATCAAATTCTTGTAGCAGAAGGATCCATCGTATCATCCTAGGCTTCGAATCTTTCTTTTCCATGAGGTATTTGAGAGCTACATGATTAGAATAAACCATAATTTTAGATCCTAATAAATAAGAACTAAATTTCTCAAAAGCAAATACAATAGCTAAAAGTTCCTTTTCGGTAGTGGTATAGTTGCATTGCGCAGAATTCAATGTTCTTGATGCGTAATAGATAACATGACTTTTTCTCCCAATTTTTTGCCCAAGTACAACATAGTGACTCGCATCACACTTGAGTTCAAATGGAAAATCCCAATTTGGAGGTTGTATGATTGGAGCAGATGTGAGCATGCCTTTAATATCTTTAAAGCACTTTGATACTCTTCACCAAATGCAAAAGTCACATCATTTTGCAGAAATGTGGACAATGGTTGAGCAATCTTGGAAAAATCTTTTATGAATCTTCGGTAGAAACTTGTATGACCAAGAAAACTACGAACCTCCCTAACATTATTAGGATATGGTAAATTTGCAATTAAATCAACCTTGACTTTATTTACCTCAATACCCCTTGCTAAAACTACATAACCCAAAACTATTCCTTCTTTAACCATGAAATGACATTTTTCATAATTACGAACAAGGTTGGTGTTAATGCAATGCTACAAAACCTTAGACAAGTTTTCAAGACAATGATTGAAAGAATCTCTATAAACAGTAAAGTCATCCAAAAAATTTCAATACAGCTTTCAATTAAAATAGAGAAAAGACTCATCATTCATCTTTGAAAAGTTCTAAGAGCATTGCATAATCCAAAAGGAATACTTTAATATGCAAAAGTACCAAATGGACAAGTAAAGGTTTTTTTTCCTAATCTTCCGGAGCTACAACAATTTGATAATAACCAGAATATCCGTCCAAGAAACAGAAAAATAGTTTACCTGCTAACTTTTCAAGCATTTGATCAATGAAAGGTAGTGGAAAATGATCCTTTCTAGCGGCAACATTTAACTTGCGAAAGTCAATACACATCTGCCATCTAGTTTGCAATCTCATAGACACCAATTCATTACTTTCATTTTTAACCAATGTAAAACTAGACTTTTTTAGAACCACATACACTCTACTTACCCATTGACTATCTAATTCTCCTCTTGCACCATGGTGAAATCGTTTGCAATGATGATTGGTAGGATCTCACCTTCTCCTAAATACATGTACTTGAGAAGTGTAGGTAATGGTACTCGACCTTAGGAGCCTGTTCAACAGAAGGAAGAATTCATTTAGAGATAGTAGGTAACTGAATATAACTATTCACTGACTTGTATTTTATCTTTGGTATGGATGAAAGTGCCATTATAGTGTGTTTAAGCTCCATCTCACTTTTCAACTCGGCATCCCTATCTATCAGATTATTCCTTAACCGACCTCCAACTTATCCTACGCCAAATCACTTTAAAAATGCTCTCGCACCATAACATCAATTATGCTAATATGAAAAACAGAATCATGGTCATCTGGGTGTTTCATGGCATCTGGTATATTAAAAGTGACAGCATTACCATCAAGTTCAAAAGTTAAAAGTACCCAAATCAACATCAATCTTAGTTTATGTTGTTTTCATGAATGACCTTCCTAGTAAAATAATAGCACAATGATACATCATTACCCATATCCACAATGTAGAAATCAACAGGAAAAATAAATTCATCCACTTTAACTAAAATATCTTCAATCATGCCTTTAGGATAAATTATAGATCTATCAGCTAATTGAATTACTACATTGGTTGCCTTCATTGGTCCTAAATTCAATAAGCTATATACTGACAATGACATGACATTAATTGAAGATCCTACATCAAGTATGGCTTTTTAAATTTTAGTTGTGCCAATAATACACGATATGGCAAACAAACCTAGATCTCCACACTTTGGTGGAACTATCCTTTACATAACGGCCAACACGTTTTGATCAACTACAATTTTTCTCTCAATCTTATGCCTTTTCTTTTTAGAACACATGTCCTTAAGAAATCTTACATACCTCGGTATTTGATCAATAGCATCTAGTAAAGGAATATTGATTTCAACTTTGGAAAAAGTCTCCAAAATTTCCTTTGCCTTCTCTTCTTTCGTTGGTTTTGCCAACCTGCTAGGAAAAGGTGGGGGAATCACAATTTTAGGTTTAGTGTTAATAAACTCATTAGTTACCTCCTTTGTTGATTCATTTGAAAAAGTATTGTTCTCTTTAGCTTAAGGCTCTTTAGTTGCTTGCTTTTTAGGTATAAGGCTTTTCAACTCCTTTCCACTTCGAAGTGTCATGACACTAGTGTTTTCCCTTGGATTAATTTTTACCTGGGTAGCTAGCTTGTTCTTCCTAGCTTCTATTTTGCTCATGGTTGTAGCTAATTGGGACACTTTCTTTTATAGATTTTGGATGCTTGCTTACGTTTCCTATTGAAAAGTTTGAGTTTTAGTAGCCATACTTTTCATATATCTTCCAAAGGCATACCTAGTTGAAAAGATGATGATGCTTGAGGTGGGGGAATTGGTGGTTTCATTTGAGGTGGATGTGGCAGAAATCTTGGTGGCTTAATGCCATAACTGAAATTAGGGTGATCTTGCCAGCCTTGATTAGAGTGATTCGAGGAAGGACATATCTCCTTTGCGGTGGTCCTGGAAATTCTCCTACCACATTTACTAGCTCATTGGGTTCTTCTTGTAGAGTTGGACACATGTCTGTCGCATGACCCGTTAGAGCAAATACCACATGTTTTAACCTATTGAATTTATCCTATAACCATTTTTTCCTCCAAACAAGTCAGAGCATCTAATCTTTGATCAGTGGAAGAAACACTAACCTCATTAACCCTTTGTGGGGTGCTATCCTGTCGAGTCTTGAACTTTTGTGCATTAGTGGCCATGCTAGAGGTTAAACTCTTTGCTTCATCTATGGTTTTGTTCACCAATGTTCCTCCACTTACGGCATCAATCATATTCCGATCAATGCACAAAGGTTGTTGGTTAACATCGGGAGTTACTAACTCCCTTAATGGTTATTGTTGTGGTCATTTACCCATTGGCCTTTCTTCAGTGATTAGCTCTTCAACAATCGTCTCTTTAGTCTCTTGCTATTCAAACTCACAATTTAATTCTTCAGAATAAGACGTTGAAGCACGCATATGATCTTTTTGCTTTTTTTTGCAATTTTGTTAGCCTTACCTGTCTTCTCGACTTTTGGATCAAAAATGTTGGCCCCAAAATTTTTTTAGGAAGCATGATTAGATTAATTTTGGAATATTAGTAGTTTGTTTATGTTGGGATTAACTAGTTTGTTATGTGAATAAGGTTTGTGAAGTGGGTTAAA
>JANZLC010000202.1:6158428-6172068 GCA_026413385.1 Erythroxylum gracilipes | reverse complement strand
TGCTATTTGGGACTGAGTTCTTATCATTAAAGCTTTATCAACTAAGCCCTGTCGAGGTTGGTAATTTCTTGAACCCCCACTTAATTTGACCAACATACATAAGAATGATAAATTGAATTCTCTAAATAAAATTTCGGATTAAGTCTGGCCATACCATTCGTAAACGTGATGTTCCTAGACAACAATAGCTTGGTAAACATTAGTTCTTTGTAGGATCTTGAATTGGCAAAGTCACTGTTGAGGCCGAGCTCGTTGTTTGTGCACGATTTGTCCAAGTCAAAGAAATTGACTGAGGAGGGATACGGGTCGGTCAAACGGGTTTTCGTAGTATGCTCCGAAGATAAAGGGATAACTGAAGAGTTCCAGCGGTGGATGATAGAGAATAGTCCGGTTGATGAGATTATGGAGATGAAAGAGACTGATCATATGGCTATGCTCTCCCAACCCCAAGAACTCACGCTCTGCCTCTTGAAGATAGCACAAAAATATGCCGAGTAATTAATGCTAGCTTAAATGCCTACAGCTATACCATCATTCCGCGTTGAAGGGAGATTGCTGTGATAAATAAATAATGCTATAGGCACTGGGCAGCGAGTATGTGGGGCATTAATTAATATTTCCCAATATTAATTATAGTGTTTTTATGTTGTGACCAACTGAACCATATCTCTCTTTCGTAAACTGTGTTTCTTCTTGCATTTCTGCGTTGCTGAGGACAAGGAAAGATCTTACCAACGTTGTTGCTAGCTTCAAATCCTGATTACTCAAAACGCCAATGCAGGCTAGAATTTTTTAGACGAAAAGATTTGGAATTCACCTTATACTAGAATCGAGCTTAGTCTAGGCATACAAATGATATAGTTTCAGAGAAAGCCGTAAGAAGTTAAAAGATACGCAAGTGTTTTGTGATCGTACCTCATGTGGGGAGTGCGTAGTATTTGGATTTCAAGAAGTTGCTGCCAAGTACTACTGCTGTTGTAGTAGTACTTTCCACAACAACTGAAATTCCAAGACCTGGGAGACTGTGATCCACGAGCATCACCCTCTCAACCGCCGCCAAAGACTCCGTAAATGATAAATCCCATCAACGGCTGTGTAAAAAAGAGAGAACGTCCTTAGTCTGCTTTGGGTGCACACTTGAAGCAGCCATGCCCAATGCTGTCACTTTGTTACCAACACCATGGTCCGTGACTTGCTCCATGGATGAAGACAAAATGCTTCATTTCTTGAGACGTTGGACCTCTCTCGTAGCACTTGCTTGATTCTTTGAACAAAGCAAATGACGTTGAAAAGACCTGATTACATGTTATGTATGATCTAGTAAAGACCACAGGTAACTTGCTCTGTCTTCTTCGTAACGGATGCCACGCTTGATGAAAATGTCCAGATATAGAGGAGTGCAGGTCTTAGTTAAGAAATTTTGTTCAAGAAGAAACAAGAAATTAAAAACCATTTCTTGGGTTAGTTTAGCTTCTCACAAAATGGGTAGCAAGAAATGGTAGCTTCATCAATATCAATTCCTTAGGTAAGGGCTACTAAGAGTTTTTATATGTTCAATACACGATTGTATTAATCTATCATTTATTGTTTTGCTCGGTTCTTCAATACCAACATTTACAACTTGCCAAATCCTAGGGAAACAGTAGCGAGTTCCCCAAGGTAGGGAACTCAGAAGTACCTCTTAGCAATCCCCAAGAGGCAAAAACAGAGTTCCTCTGGTTTGGAAAACATGACCATATGATCAGAACCAGAGATGACCTCTACCTCATCAACCGGATTATTTTGTATCATCCAATTCTGCAGATCCTCATTAATTATCTTATCTTGGCTACACAAAATGTAAACTCGAGGAACTGAGCCATATTTCTCCTTGGTAAGCACTATTTCAGCTGTTGCTGCAGGATTGTTAAAAGAGCTTTGAGGTCTCGTCAATAGCAATGCCAGCTCCAAATCCTGCTCAAGAGAAACATAGGAACTATATGATCCAAAGTCTTTATATAAACCCTCATATAAATGGTATATGTGCTTGAACTAAATGTTTTTACCTCAGGTGGGGATAGCTGATAAAACTTGGTTGCTAAGAAGTTACGTCCAAACAACACAGACGACGGAGGACTGTTTGGACCATCATCATATCTATAATGCGAGTCCATGAAGGAATCTACTGTACGATGAAACTGCAGCAATTTCGCGCTAAGTTATCATTAGTCACAATGAGTAGCTTTAAAGTCGTCTATTTCTACTGAAGTGTTGGCATTTTAGTTTCCAGTCTCCTTATTTTTAACATAAGAATGAGTAAAAATCAGATGAATTGTTTTTTCTATTAATTGCTTGATTTCTTTATTTAGTTTCAACTTATTATAAAAAATGGCAGTAAAATAGAAGATTTTGTTATTTTATCTTCAATAAATTTTTAAGTTTGGTACTGCAACACAACCACTTTTGTTACAATAGTAGTATCAGATCCTCAATTAGTCTTATTTGGGAAAAAAGTCTTTACTTTCAAATCATTTTTTTCAAACCTTTTTAAACCACAACGAAAATGGCGTTCAGCAGCATCTGTTTAACCCTTCTAAAAGCTTTTAATGGTGAAAACTATCGAATCTGGTAAGTGAATATGCAATCTATTACTTGGAAGTTTATACAATCTATTACTTGAAAGTTTATGGTCTCTGGGAATTTATAATCAAAGACATTCCAATTCCTCCTCTACCTAAAGGTCTTTGTTAGGTTCTAACACAAAAAAAAGGGGATAAACGCAATTGTATTCAATATAGTAGGAGAAACACTGGCTACTTTTGAGAGGAGCCCACTCTCCCAAATACCCGAAATCACAATACCCTCATTCTCCTCCTGTACCTCTTTCCTCTATGCTCATATAGCTTATAGTGCTATTCTAACCGATTTTGTTGACTCCACCCCCTAACAACTTGGGCACGACAAAATAATCATTGGGTTGATTACATTTCAGTCCTTTTCCTTCTACTATAGGAATACTTAATTGGGGGCCTAACAATACCCTCCCCTTTGAGTTTCACCTTGTCCACAAGGTGGAAATCTGGAAATTGTTGAGCAATAACGTCAAAAGGCTCCCAAGAGGCTTCAAATTCAGGTAAAGACTTCCACCCAATGAGGACTTTTGAGCCACCCTGTTGGCGACGACTGGGACGGATGTCAAGAACTTCTTCAGTTTCAACATGCCACTCTATATTATTTTGTAAGACAGATGGAATTTGTTGACTAGGGGTGTCTTGTCCTATAGCTTTCTTAAGCTGGGAGATATGGAATACTGGATAAAGTGAAGTGATCTGAGGCAGTTGAAGCTTATAGGCGACAACTCCTATTTTCTGTAGCACTTCGTAAGGCCCGAAGAAACAAGGTGATAGCTTCTCATTAGGAAGACAGGCCAAGGATTGTTGGTGATATGGTTGGAGTTTGATGTATACCAAGTCTCCCTCATGTGTAGGTCTGCCATTTTCTTCATCTTGTTTTGAGTAATTTCTAACTATTCCTTTAACTCCCTCAGCATTAGATCACGCTCTTGAAGTTGTTGTTCAACTGTTGAATTACTGGTTATGTTCTAGCCATAACTAAGAAGAGGAGGTGGATTCCTACCATACACAATTTTAAAAGGGGTAAGCTTTGTCGAAGTATGGTAGGTGGTATTATACCAATACTCCGCCCAAGGGATCCACTGCGACCAAATGCGAGGTTGAAGGCTAGCAAAACACCGTAGATACCCTTCTAAACAATGATTGACGACTTTCGTTTGCCCATCGGTTTGAAGATGATATGTTGTGCTTCTTTTCAACTTTATCTGCTGTATCTGAAAAAGCTCTGTCCAAAATTTACTCTAAAAGATCTTACCCTTATCAAAAACAATAGACCTGGGGAACCAATGTAACTTAACCATATGCTGGATAAATAAGCCAGCCACAATTAGATCAAAAAAGGGTGTTTTAATGTGATAAAATGTCTATATTTTCTAAGGCGACCAACTACTACAAGGATGGAGTCATACCCCCTTGAATTTTAGGATGACCTCAATGAAATCCATGGTGACATCCTCCCATAGCAAGGGCTGTAAGATTCCACCTGAAGATAATGTCAGGTGCTTGTTTCTTTGGTATACTGCACAAGTTGCAATATAACATTGGTTGCCCCCTTTCATTCCTTCCCAGTACACTTCTGCTAACAACCTCTTATATGTCTTCCTGAATGACCTCCAAGCAAACCGTCATGAAATTCGGTCAAGAGATTTTGTATATAGGGTGAGAACTTAGGGATCACCAGGCAGTTCTTGTACCAAAGTTATCCTTGAATGAGAGTCCAGACTTGATCAGCTAACTGGTTCAAGCTCAACATCCTGGCAATAGTCAACTGATGTAGAGCCACAAAATTAGGCAATCGGGACAAGGAATCCGCTGCCTTGTTATCACCCCCAATTTATATTATATATCAAAGTTGAAACCCAAGAGCTTTATGAGCCACCTCTGATGCTCCTCTTAAATCAACCTTTGCTCCAGTATATATTTCAAAAAAAATTATCAGTGTAGACTACAAACTTACGCCCAAGCAAATAATGACGTCATTTCTGGATTTCCAGCATAATGGCCATTAACTCACGCTCGTAAACAGACTTCAACTGAGCTCTTCCTTTTAGGGTTTGGCTCAAGTAAGCTATTGGTTGTCCCCCTCCGTGAGGACTACCCCCAGACCAACCCTTGAGGCGTCTGTCTCCAAGATGAATGGTGCCTCGAAGTTTGGCAAAGCCAATACTGGTACTATTATCATAGCCTATTTCAACCCATTAAAAGCCTTGGTGGCTGACAGATTCCATTCAAAAGTATTTTTCTTTAGTAGCTCGGTGAGAGGAGAAGTTATGTTGCCGTAGTCTTTAACAAAGCTTCGATAGTACGCTGTGAAACCTAGGAAACCCCTAAGTTCTTTTAGGTTCTTAGTACTGCCTACCAAAGCATGGCCTGAATTTTGTCTGAGTCTGCTGCCACCCCATTCTCATTGATTATGTGTCCCAGGTATTCAATTTGGTGCTGACAGAAGGAACATTTGTTTTTGTTAGCATATAACTGATGAGTTCGAAGTAGCGAAAGTACCTCCCTTAAGTGTTGAAGGTGTTGCTCGATCGTGGGGCTGTAGTTTAATATGTCATCAAAGAAGATGAGCACACTAATAGGTGCCTGAAGATTGAATTCATATCGGACTGGAAAGTTGCTGGCGCATTTGTTAGGCTAAAGGGTATGACAAGAAACTCGTAATGCCCTTCATGAGTTCTGAAAGCTGGTTTTGGAATATCCTCAGTCCGCAAACCTAATCTGGTGATAACCAGACTTTAAATCCAACTTGGTAAATAATTTAGCCCCCTGTAATTCGTCAAACAACTTATCGACCGTTGGAATCGGAAATCTATCAGGTACAGTCACTTTGTTCAGCGACCTATAATCTACACAAAAACACTAGCTACCGTCTTTCTTCTTGACTAACAAGACAGGGCTGGAAAAAAGCCTTACACTGGGTTGGATCACTCCTGCAGCCAACATTTCTCCTACCAATCTTTTGATTTCATTCTTTTGGCCATAGGGATAGAGATAGGGTCTAACATTAATGGGGGCAGTATCTAGTTTGAGTGTTATGGTATGACTCTTCTCCCTCTAGGGGGAAGCTCATTTGACCAAGAAAAAACATCTTTGTATTCATCTATCACCAATTGTACCTCTGTGGTAATTGAGTTGTTCTCATTGACTGCTTCCAAAGACAAACATTCCATCTATACCCATAGCTCCTGTCTTTCCCGTTAAAGTGATTTAACCATTGACTTCAAGGAGACCTCTACCCTACTCAATCTCGGATCTCCCTTTAGTACTACTCTTCGGCCCTCCACTATCACTGTCGTGGTCAACCTGTGTTAGTCAAACTCTGTTTTACCTAATGAAAACAACCACTTGAGGCCCAGAATTACATCGAAGCTCCCTATATCCAACGGAAGAAAATCTTCAACCGCAGTTAAGCCTTAGAGCCTGAGTCGTACCCTTTTACATACCCCACTGCCCTTTATGGTGATGTCAGTCCCCATCACGACACCATACCCCATTGTTCATGAAACCCTTAACTGCAATCTCAGTTTGGTATTGATGAAGTTGTGGGTAGCCCCACAGTCGATCAAAGTTATTATGCCTCGATTGAGAATTTGCCCTGGCATCTTCATGGTATGGGGTGAAGACAACCCCACCACCGAATTAAGAGAGAGCTCCACCCTTTCAGCTGGGCCATCCTCATCCATCTCCACGACTAGCTCTTCATCGTTTTTGGCTTTGTCATTGTCTTCATCTATCAACAGGATGTTCAGCTCCTTACTCTTGCATCGATGGCCAACGTAATACTTCTCATTGCATTTATAACATAGCCCTCTATCCCTCTTTGCTTGTATTTCTGACGGCCTCATGGGACGAAAATAAGAAGTGGCCTGGAAGCTTCCCACCTCAACTGTTGTCGTCGTGGCTGTAGGAGTTGGGGAATTAGGGTTGGGGTTTGAAGTGGCAGAGTTTCTCCTTATGGGTGTCCATGTTATGGTCCGCTGGGCTAGAGTGTTATTCTGGAACCCAAGAGGATTGGGTCGTCTAGTGGATCTGAAGCCTTTAACGATGGAAGCCTGGTCCAAAATAGAGTTGCCATCCTTAATCCGTTTTGATATGTCCATTACCTCCATTAATCCCTTCTCGTTTAATTTCATCAACTCTCCCTTGATCTTTTCAGTCAAGCAGTTTATGAAGACTGTGACTAGGGTGTCTTCGTCCAGGCGTGGGAGTGGGTACGCTAGAGACTCGAACTCTCGCCGATATTGGCATATGGACCCTGTCTGCTTGATGGCCAGAAATCGTTGATGAATGGTCCCCTTGTCTTTGGGAGAGAACCGTCGAAGGAGTTGTACCTTGAACTCTTCCCAAGTCGGGTAGCGATGACGTGTCTCTTCCCACTGAAGCCAGGCCAATGCTGCTCCCTGGAAACAAACCGTCGTTGCCTCCAATTTCTCAGCATCAGTCAGGCGATTCACCATGAACTAACGCTCTACTCGGAAGACCCATAGAGATTGGTCTTCTTCCCCATCGAAAACAGACATCTCTAGCTTCCGATCCCTCAAATGGTGGTTCCCTATATTGTCACCAATGTATTTCTCAAAATATGGAGGGTTAACAGCTGCTGATGCCTCCACTAGGTCCCCAGTAGCCCGATGACCATTAGCCTCCCCACTGATACGTGTTTCTCTAAGGATTGTTGTCCTTTGACAAAGGCATTTAGGATTTCATCCATTTTCTGGGTTATCTGAGACATCAAGTTTTCAAGATTATTAAGTCTGTCCTCAATGATTGGCAATTTACTAAGTTCGTCCTCGATGACTGACAATCTCCCTTCCACATTCTCCACCCTTGATTCCATCCTTGTTGGTGGCATTTACCATCTTTGATACCAAATTGTTAGCTTTTGACACCAAAAAAAAGGGATAAATGTAATTCTATTCA
Source organism: Erythroxylum gracilipes (assembly GCA_026413385.1). Lineage (NCBI taxonomy): Eukaryota > Viridiplantae > Streptophyta > Magnoliopsida > Malpighiales > Erythroxylaceae > Erythroxylum > Erythroxylum gracilipes. The sequence continues at coordinate 6,164,533 of JANZLC010000202.1, read as the reverse complement.
ATATAGTAGAAGAAACACTTGCTACTTTCGAAAGGAGCCCACTCTCCCAAATACCTGAAATCACAATACCCTCATTCTCCCCCTATACCCTCTTTCCTATATGCCTATATAGCCTACACTGTTATTCTAACCGATTCTGTTGACCCCACCCTTAACAACCTGGGCACAACAAAACAATCATTGGGCTGATTACATTTCAGTCCTTTTCCTTCTACAATATGTATACTTAACTGGGGGCCTAACAGTCTTACAATGGTAGAAATCAAGTTCAATAATGAGGAGAAGTCCAAAAGGTCCAAAGCCAAGAGACTCGTTCAACTTTTGTAAGACATCCTGTCTTTTACAGGATTATGACCTACAACACTACAAATGAAGCTCGGGACAAGTTAAAGGAAGAATATCAAAGAATTGACAGAACACAATAAATGCAAGTGTTGAATCTGAAATGGGAGTTAGAGTCTCTAAGCATACAGGTGGACAAGAATATTGCAAAGTACTCTTAACAGAATCTCCTTCATTGTTAACAAAATCAGGCTGCTAGGTGAGGATTTTCTTTATGACACTTCTTAAGAGATTTGAGTCCAAAATTTCCTCTCCATAAGAGTCCAAGAATCACAACAAAATCACATAAGCTAAACTAATGAGTGCACTTCAAAGTACAAAATCAAAGAAGGATCTTAAGGTAGGATAGGATCACGAAAAGTTCATTTCATATACAAAAACAAAAAGTAGTTTAACCAAAAAAGTAAGGTAAGAATATAGGTATCAACAACAATGAAGTATTAAAGCGAAAGAAATTCCCTCCTTGTACACACTGCAAAAGGACTACTCATCTTAAAAAATATTATTGGTGGAAGGCCTGACGTATTGTGGGGAAGCTACAAACATCTTGGACTCATCATCAAGGTTTACAAACTAAAAAACAAAGGCAATCAATTGTAACAAGCACAAATGCAGATCGGCAAACACACAGGAGGAGAAACTTTTGTGACTATTGTTGCTTCTCAACTAATGACTCTTTAAAAGCATGGCTTATTAATAATGGATGCATACACCATGTGCAATTATACTACAATCCTCAAATGTCATGATGAAAGTTACTAGTCATGCATACACCATGTGCAATTATACTACAATCCTCAAATGTCATGATGAAAGTTACTAGTCTAAGTTAAAAGAAGAGGCACATTTGTTGTCCATACAAAATCAGGTATCAAACTCATTATTGATGTTTTATTTATTCCGAACATATGTGCTATCTTTGATTCATCTAAAGTAAAATTGCTTTGTGTAAAGATGAAAAACAAGAGCTTTGCAATCAATTGGGAAGAAGCAATTGAACATGCTTATGCTAGCAGCACTATGAGTGTTTTAAACTTATGACACAGAAGATTTAGACACTTCAATCAAAGGACATGGTTAGACACGAAGAAGAAATAATTGATTGAAAACATGCATGTTATCACAATTGAAGTTCAAATCTATGAGAATTGTCAATGAGGAAAACAAGCAAAGCTACCCTTTAAAACAAACATAGAGAGTCACTCAAAAGTTTCAGCTCATCCACACTGATGTTTGTGGCCCCATGAAAACAATCTCTCTAAGTGATAACGATTACTTATTCTCTTTATTGATGATTGTATTAGAATGTGTTGGTATATTTCATTAAATTCTATAGTGAAGTATTTTAAGTTCTTAAAAAAAATCAAAGTAGCCTCACAATCAAAACCTTGAGATCTGCTGATGGTACTAAATATACCTCTTGTTAGTTTGTTAAATTTTGTAGTAATGCAAGTATAGAGCATCAAAAGACAACACTATACACACCATAACAAAATAGGGTTTATGAGAGGAAGAATAGGACAATGATGGAGATAGTTAGGTGTCTTTTGATCAAGAAGAAGATGCCTAATGAGTTGTGGGAAAAGGTTGTCAATACCTTTGTTTATTTGTTAAACAAACTCCCCACAAAGGCATAGTAAAATAAGACAGCGTATGAAGCTTGGTATGGTACCTAACCCCTATTTCATCATTTCCAGGTATTTGGAAGCATTTGCTACTATTAAATAATAAAGTTGAAAAGAAGCTAAGTTTGATAGCAAAGCACACAATTGAATCCTTGTGGCTTATGGGCATCAATTAAAAGCTACCGAGTTTTCTGCTTACAGACAAAAAAGTTTTATTTTGAGCAACAATGAAATTTGATGAGGCAACAACTTGGGATTGGAGAAATCAGAAAAACAAGGTTTTTTTGTAATGATCTTACTATTGTTCAATCTCAACTGGAAGCTGATGAATTGGTGGATAACGTTCCAATAAAAGGTACCAGGGCTTTGGAGGACATATATTAGAGATGTACCTTGGCTATTAGTGTACCTATATATTAGCACAAGATTCACAAGCATGGAAGAGAGCAATGCAAGAAGAACTCAAGATGATCAATAAGAATGAAACTTGAAAATTAGTCAAAACACCAAAAGATCGCAAAGTTTTTAAAACAAACTCAATTTTGATGGTTCAATCTATAAACACAAAGCTAGATTGGTGGTGAAGGATTATACTTTACAATAAGGTGGGGACTATTAGGAGACTTTTGCCTCGATAGCAATGGATGATACAATCAAGCTTCTCATTACTCTTACAACTTATAATTCCTGGTAAATCTATCAACTTGATATTAAATCTGCCTTCTTAAATGGGCTCCTTGTTGAATTTTTTTTTTTAGAATTGCCTGATGGATATGTAACTTTCAGAAAGGAAGACTAGTTATATCTTCTAAAAAAGACCTTGTAGGGTTTGAAACAAGTACTACACATGATCTTCTTTGATATGATAGGTTGGACAACCATCTTATTCAACTTGAGTTTTGCAGAAGCCAAAGTGAGGCTACATTGTATGTGAAATCAATAGATGTGAGTTCTCAATTGTCTCAATTTCTGTTGATGACATGCTTATAACTGGAGTCAATTTGAACTTACCCAAAAGTTCAAAGATGAGATAAAGAAGTTTCTTAATATGATTGATTTATTAGCCATGAAATACTTCTCGGGCATAGAAGTGATGCAATCCAACAATGGCATTTTTATATATTAACAAAAGTATGCTACTGATGTCTTAAATAGGTTCAAGATGCAGGATTTAAAGCTTGTTAGTACACCTATGACGCCTAATTTAAAACTTAGTAAATATCAAGGCAATGCGAGGATTGACAAAAGCTTGTATAGAAGAAGCCTTTAATACCTCACGGTACCTAGAGAAACCATTTCTCAACTGTAAAAAGAGTGCTAAGGTACATTAAAAGTACTAGTACCCTTGGAATTTTATTCTCAAAATTTATAAAAGAAACCTTGAAGGTAATTGGCTATTCTGACAGTAAATACAGAGGTTGTGTTGATAATTCAAGAAATACCTCAGGATGCATATTCTCCTTGAGTTATGAATTTTTTAGTTAGAGTTCAAAGAAGCAAGAGACTACAACTTAATCAATAGCAAAAGCATAGCATATTGTTGTTGCCTCAACTATAAACTAGGCAATCTAGTTACGAAAAATGACGAGAGATTTGTAACATAAGCAAACTGAAGCAATCAAGATTATGTATGATAACATTTTTGTGGTTTCTATCTCAAAATATCTCATGTTTTATGGTTGAACAAAGCATATCAATATTAAGTTTCCCTTTTGATGAAGTTTAACAATACAATGAAGTGCTACTTATCCAGTTCATCAGAAGTTCAGTTAATTGATATTTTTACTAAGTCAATGGCAAGAGAAAGGTTTGAAGTTATAAGACTGAAGATTGGTGTTCTCAGCAAAATGTCCAGGAAGAGTGTTGAAGTGTTGACATTTTAATTTCCATTTTATGAAATTTTTTCTTGTTTTTAACAAAAGATCTAGTAAAAAATAATAATGGCATTATTTTCTCTATTAATTACTTGATTTTCTCAGTTAGTTTCAACTGAATAAAAAAATGGAAGTAACGTAGAAGAGTTTGTTATTTTCTCTTTTATAAAACATTTTTTTGTTTCATTTATTTACTACTTACTGTTCGTAAGCTTGGTGCTGCAACACAATCACTTTTGTTACAAGAATTTCCAATGACAGTGGTGAGGGAGAGTACCTCTTCACTTATAGTCGTGTAACTGAAATCAGGACCAGGCATAACGGCTGTGGCAAAGACAGCAGCGGAAATTTTCTCAGGGAACCTTTCCATAGCAACAGATGAGCCAAACCCACCCATACTGTGGCCTACTACAATCACTCTCTCTTCCGAGGGCAAAGACATCATAAAGTTCGTCAAAGGCTCAAGATAGTCTGAAATTGAGTGTAGCTCGTGTACCTGCTTAAAGTGGATCCCAGAAGCAGCCAGGTCAAGAGCAGTAACTTTGTGACCAGCTGATTTGAGTAAAGCTGCCACCTTATACCAACACCAAGCTCCATGACAAGCCCCATGGACCAAGACAAAATGCCTCTGGCTCTCCGCCATCTTTCTCTTGCACTATTTGTCACTAATGCTAGTGATACAGTTTTTTCGTTATCTTCTTGCAGAGGATGCCTTTGTTCGTAGTGTCAGTTTTCTAGCCAGTAGCCATACTACAACAAGGACCCTTGCACAGTTGCACTGGACCTGTATTTGTCCTCCTCCGACTGTCCCATATTAACATCGTTTAACAAGTAGAATGACGCCCGGAGGATGGGGACCTCAAAGTAGTGTTACGACATTTTTGTAATTTTTTTAAAGTTGAGCAATATTTAATTACATTTTTTGTTTTTTAAATAACTTATCGGTTAAGATACGTAATTTGATTCGGATAAAAATAATAAAGTAGCCCACTAAATGATATAAATTAATAGGTCAAAGTCTAAGTAGAAAATAGATCTCAATCAGTATAGATCGGATCCATATCAGACCTGTGATGATGTTATATAAAGGTTAAGGTCTTTTGCAGTTGCTCATATATCAATAATAAGCATAAGGATTCTCTGACCCGTTAAAAGAGTTTATTTACGTTTTGAGAAAATTGTAGAAAGACTTTACTCACGTCTCGGAGAGTAGTTCCCACGAAAACGACGATAGATTCACGCTTTCGACTTCAAAAAGTTTGTTTCAAGTCACGAAATTTAAAATTAGGTATTATTTACATTTCTTTTTTCTTACCCTTTCACGTTTGATCCAAAATACATAATTAAAGTAACGTTACGTATTATATAAAATCCGTCGGTGCCATGAATCAAGTGACAGTGTCAAGATCATGTTGCTGATATTTATGAGGACCTCCGCCACAGTAATTATTGCATTAGAATTTTAAGTCACGGCCACATAATTTCGGTAATTATTGCATTAGAATTTTAAGTCACGTATATGGAAAAGTACTCCATACCAACATTCAGTCATGATCACTTTAAGACCAAGTCCTGATGAATTCTGGATGTAACAGCCTACAGTTTTCTCACAACTTTCACACCTTTTTAGTTACAGGGGAATCAACCAATTCAGTGTAGATAACTTTGAGTCAACCAGAAACAAAAGGCATTACTAGTGCTTGTAAGGAGCAAATCCTATGGCAACGCCAAACCAAAGAAATTGAAACATAATACTCAAGTAGTCGTGCAATAGGATAACGAATTGAAAAGAGAAGACATACAACAGCAAGAGCACTTCTGGATTTTATGCAAATAAGTTCTTCTGATGAAGACTTCCAACAGAAAGCCAACAAACTTTGACTCTTCAATGGTTCCATTTTTAGTTTTGTAGAGCTAGCTTGTAGTCTTTGTTAAAAAAATATATCTTTGTAACATAAAACCAAAATTGACATTTATAACTTTAAGATCTTAAATAAACAATTGCCATAAATTATAAGTGTAATATTGTGTACCTAAAGAGGAAGATTTTATTATTAAAAAGAGATCAAAAAACTTCACCGCCTTCTTAGTTAAAATTGATTTCTCTCTTTTTTTGTGGTAAATAAAAGAGCTAACAACTAGCTAGAGCTAATAACAGGATTAATGTGTCGAGTGCGACTAACACCTATGCGATCATCATGGAGAGTTTGCAGTATAACATCCGGGGGTTGTTGAAAAACCACCATACCCAAAGACACCTCAGG
>JANZLC010000202.1:6136004-6151570 GCA_026413385.1 Erythroxylum gracilipes | reverse complement strand
TTAAAATTCACATAACAATATTTCAATCACACAAAGAATACAACATTTTAGCAACAATTTCGAATCAATCAAACAATTATTCAATTGCATCAATTTTATCAAATTATTTAAAACAATGAATTTAACCATTCGAAAATAATAATTTGAAAAACCTTTCACTTTCTCTTGATTTTTCAAAAACACATACATAGCTTATAATACAAATTATAAACATGGTACCCACCTTAATTCCATGCTTGAAACTTGTCCAAAGCCTCCACTCTTTCTCCCATAACTTCTCTTAATACCCTTCATCAATTGTAAAAATTCCTAATCAAAAAACACCGAAATTGAACATCACATAAGGCATAATCACCAAACTTAACTTTAGGAAACTCAAACCCATAACATTTGCAAGCTATAAAAACCAAAATCTCTTTAAAATCCAAAGATAAAAAATCTTCTCTTACCTTAATCTTCACCCAAAATCGAAATTTCTTGGCCCATGTTGGAGCTCTCATCTTCTTCCATCTTTTTCCCTCTTGAAGCAACGTAAAAATCTTGCTTGAAGACTCATAAAAATTGAAAACCTAACTTCTTTCTTCTTTCTCCTTCTCTTCTCCACCGAAGCCACTCTTCTCCTTTCCTTCTTTCCTTCTTCTTTTTCTCTTTTAATTTTTGTGCATTCCCTCCTTCTTAAACGACAGCCCACTCTTCTTCCCATTAATGAATGCAAAATGACCATTATGCCCTTCCATATATACCTTATAATTTAAAACCTTAAGTGTTCTTCCAATTTTGCCCTTTATGCACTTCTAACACATTAATTCAATTTATTCCAATCAAACTATGCCATATGATCTTAAATAAATTAACATGTTAATTTCTCACATTAACATGCTAATTAATTCCTCAAAATCATTTAAAAAAATAAAAGCCTCAAAATTCATTAAATCATGATTTGCTTAGGACATTTTTCACATCATCAAATTGAAGGAATTTGCTAAAAATTCCTTCTAGAAAATGTTCCTCATTGTCTTAATTTCATAACGCCACAAAAATCATTTAATTCGGTTTACTACTCCAAAAGTTATACCTTAAACATTTCAGACTATTCTTATGCTAAACATTTTCCAGCGATTTATTTCCATCCAGAAATTTATAGTCTTAATGACTAAATTGAAACTCATCTCCTTCAGAATATTTGTATCCCTATTTCTCTAGTTTAATCCACATTAAGAATCACCTCATTTCGATGACCAAAGCAAAAGTTATAGCCAAAATACTTTCAACACTTACTAATCCAAGACTGAACACTAAACCCAAATGCTATTCAGAAATTGAAAATCTTAGGGACTAAATTGAAATTTAATTTCTTCTTATAACTTGTAGTACCATGTCTCTGTTTTATTTTACAATAAGAATCAGTTCAATTGGATCTCTACACATTAATAATTTTATCAAAAATACTGAACCGTGCTTAGAAAATGATCCATCTCACTTTGATTAAATCAATCATCCTCAATTTAATCACAAAAAATTCATAATTCTCAATGAACAGATAGAGAAATGTCTTAGGAATCCAACTCTTCAAAAACCAAATTAATCGGACGTCGGACAGAAAAGATATAAGCAAAAGAATGAAAGAGGGCTGGTCACCCTCGCTAGTTGGTCGCAGTCGCGACCAGCAAACCTTTGAGGGCCGAAACTTTTGATCCATAGCTCCCAATTTTACAAACTTAGTGTCATTGGAAAGCTAAAAGAATACTCTACAACCTTTATGAAGGACCTAAAAACCAAATCCATCTCTAAAGGGGTCAAAAATCCACTAAAAGTTTCTGCCCAAAAAAATGCTATCCTAAAACAGCAACACAACTTCCATAAATCATAACTTCCTATTTCATTGTCCAAAATTTCCATACTTTTTATCAATGGAAAGATAAAAACATAATCTAAAACTTTCATGAAGCACTTAAGGCAATTTCAACCTCTAACTAAGTCAATTTTTCAATCAAAGTTTTTGCCTGTTAAAAATCACCTAAACAATCTCCAAACGTCAAACATTCAGATCTTTCAATTCCCACATCCAAAAATTGCATACTTTATAGCGTTGGAAAGATTGAAAGACAAACTAAAACTTTCTTGTAGACCACTTACTCCAATTCGGACCACATCAGCACAGAAATTGGCCTCAAAGTAGTACACACAAACTTACCCTATGAGCATTATTCAAAAACAAAGCAAATATAACCTTATCTTCGGAAGATCATAGCTTTCAATCCTGATATCAAAAACTGTCATACTTCATGGCGATAGAAAGCTCTTAATAGAAGCTACAAGTTTTATGAAGATCATTTTATCAAATTCTGCTTAAATCAAGTTAGAAAAATTCACAAAGATTTCAACTCAAAAAGTCAACTCTACTACTATTCATCACAAAAAGTCAAACTTTCTTAATTCTCCAAAGTCTCACACTTTCACTATTTATTTCTTACTTTTCAACTCCATTAAAGCAATTTATTCACCATCAATTTCATTTAAACTTAAAACGCCATTTTAGGCCATAATTAATCATAAACATCAATAACAAAAACATATTTCACCTATCTTAATCTCATATAACAATTCACATTCTTAACTTTTCTTTTTCTTTGCACAAAAATGATTCACCACAAATTCCTCATTTAATGTCAATTTACACTTCAAAATTTCAAGAAAAGTTCAGGCTCCAATATTCCCAGTTATATTGGCCACTTAATTTAACACTTAATTCAAGTAAGTCAAGAGCAGTATCTAGCAACACGTCATAACCCCCAATTAACCAAAAAGCCAGTGGTTTGACTACGAACCCTTCCATACCCAATGTTGCCATGCAATTCATCCTTTCACCATCTATACCTCCACTTGGTTCAGAGCATGGTCAAAGTGTCAACTCCCACTAGACTGACTACATCACATCTAGTACAAGTATTATTAGATCTTGTCCTAAGTGTCTCATTACTCTATGTATCATTAAAGACTCTCTTCATGGCACATATTTGCTCTAGCTAGAGCTTCTCGAGTAATGACCCCAAAAAGAGGTCGTGGTATCATCTCCTTCTATCAGGAGTGTTGAATCCTTTATTGGCTACTCAATTACCTCCGAATACCTCAAGATGTACCCAATCACCACCCTATAAGTAACCCCTAAAAGGCACCGATGAATGGAGTTAAAGCATAGGATCAATAACTAAGACATCCTTGAGCACCTCAAGTTAAAGGATATTTGTATCATTGCTATGATAAGACTATCATTGACACTGGAATTGAATATCCATATGATTGTCTCATAGTAGGTCAATCCAATATACTTATAACCTTTAGTAAGCATCCACATGTTAACTCTAAACAACCTATGTTTATAGCTTATGAGATCTACTGCTTGATCTAATCAAGGAGTATAACATGTGCTACTATATCTGATTAATGATATCCCATCTCATTAGTCCTATGACTAGGAAAAGTTTAGATACTAACATAATTACATATGATAGGAATCTCATTATCATAATCTCATTATGATTTCCTCCATCTTATACTTTGTATCAAGGACTTCATTAAATCAATTTAAGATCAACATCAAATCCATAAACGTATGAACATCGAAATAATGAAAATTCCTTTATTAATCATAAAATGATTTGTACAATAAGTGTTAAAGGTGCTTGCCTTTAGAGCACTTCTCTAATAGGTTCAGAAAATAGCCCCAAAATGTTAAAATTACAAAAGAGCCATGTGTTAGAAAGGCTGAAATTTGCTGGAATTGTTGTCTACGCTCTCTATCACAATCGTGACAATCAAGTCATGATCATGACCTCTTTCCATACTTCCAATTCTTCTTGTTTCTTCAATTTCCTATTTCCATTCACTCAAACACAAATCACACACTTCTTGAAACATAAAATTAAGATGCAAATCAGGCTCAAAACAACACAAACACTTAGAATATAAACAATCACTAATAATAACATAATTCTAAGCCTATATACATGATAATTATTTAAAAAATAAAAATATGCGCACTTAAACATCTAACAAAACATAGTATAATTTACACCTATCAATTTCATTTGAATTCTTCTCCTTTTAGTTGAAGAAGGAAATTATCACCTACAAATGCACTTGAAGCAAATTTAGTACCAAAAATACTATAAAACTATTAAATATCAAACAAAGTATATTAAGTGTAAGTGTACAATTATAGTCAAATAAGCATTTATCCAACATCACCATACTAAGCTTTTTCTTGTCCTCAAACAAATCATAATCTAAATTATTAATCTTACACACATCCATCCCTTACTAACCCCAGCCTGTCTATCCACACTCTAAATCTTCATATCACATTGATGAAATTAACATACAATAGGATTCGAGTTATCCATGAACTAACCTTCATAAGTTAATATCAATAATAATCACATCGATAATCTTTTTGAAATCAAAAGCATAATTCTTTACACACTCTCTAAAGTTTCACTCAATGCACTGAAGTACTTAGGGTGAAAATTGTAAGAACTCTCAACTTAATGTATAGTAGAATTCTTAACCATAAGTTTGTAATATTATCATATCTCCACCACTTATTAGTAAAACTAGAAACAAAAATCAAAAGTCCTTAATATAGGGTTTTAATGGGATTAGGTAAGTTATGATTGGGATAAAAAAAGAGGTGATAAAATTGAAGGAAATTTCAAAAACAACAGTATAAGAAACTTTTCTTCACACTAAATAGGTCCTTCATACTATAAATCCATTGGTACCATAACTTTAACACTTTTTTTTTCAACACGAGTATTCATCATGTACCAACAATTAAAAAAATATTGAATCTTTTGAAATTTTAAGACAATCAAGTAATGTAAATAACCTTCAGGGTTCAAGTTAATAAAAAGGCTTCGAGAAAGATAAGTTAAAGATTAACATTAGGGTTATAATTAACAAAAAAGCCTAAGGCTCAAAACTGGTCACTCTTAAGGGATAAAATATGGCAGGGTAATTATTAAGGAAATGGGGTAAACAAATGTTAAGTCTAAGTACCTTTATAACTTTAATGCTTCTAATTTAACAAATAAGGTTTCAATATGAATAATAAAAGCAAGTTCTATAAATATTCAACTATGCATAATAACAAACATGAAAGAATAAAAGAGTTTAAAAATGATGTATTTGCTATTAGGCTTAAAAGCTCACAAAAGTGGATATTGTGTGTGCAAATAACATGCAATTTTCATTCAAATTTACTATCTCAGTGATTACTAACAATATGACTTATAAAAGCAAGTTTATTCTAACTTTTATCATTTTGCATACTAATTCAATTCAATAATCAATAACGATTTCAAGTATTTATGGACATATTGTTGAACAAGTTTTATATCTAATACAACTTCCAATATCTGTAAGTATATGGGTTGTAAACTTATAGTATTGAAAAGTATCGATCTTATGAAAAAAATAGGTAAAACTAATTGAACATAACTTTCTCTAAGGTAATAAAATATGATTTGAGTGAAATAATAATAGAAAATAAAAATAATTAAATAAAAGCAATCAAATAATGAATATCAAGTGAGCTGCCATAATTATTTAAGGATGATCAATGATGAATGATTAGAATTTATTCTTTCATTACTTTGTTCCCCTAACAATTATTGATTCAATTATGTGTCGAGCCTAGATTTTCTAAAGGGTTGGTTACTTTCTCTCAAGGCCTAGCCAACTAACCTAATTAATTAACCCACAACTGAATACAAAAATTCTACATTTTGCAATCTCTTAATTCATAAAACTTTCCTAATGTTTCAACTAGATTTGAAGATATCTATTGAATAATCAAGTTCTCGTACAAGATCTCTCTTTGAATGATAGTTGATTTGTTAATTGCGTGAATTTTTAAACTACCAACTCTCATTGTGCAATTGAAATAGATTAATTTTGACTTACTCTTTTGATTTGTTGCCAAAGTATTTGTATGCACAGTTAACACAACCCTAGAATATTGTATTGAATTAATAAAGATCAAATTCACAAAATAACTATAAAACACACCCTAATTTGGAAATTAGAACATCATAAACATAATAGAAATTAGGTTACAAAAATAACAAAGGAGAAAGAAAGCAAAACTCTATTTGAAGCTTGATTTGGAAAACTAGAAATTTGGACATCTTTCTTGATCTTTATTTGATCCACTTTTACAAGATGGTGGCTCCTTTTTAAGGCTTTATAAGGTTATTAAATAGTATACGAGGATCTTGGGGGTGTAACTAAGTTGTTCACCCTTTAATTGGTTCCAAAAAAATCCCCTGAACCTCAAATAGATGGAAAAAGTCATGTCTAGGAAGAGTCTAGCACGATCGTGACATTAGAGTCACGATTGTGACTTCTCTTTTGTCATGATCGTGACATGAGAGTCACGATTGTGACCTTGCCCATGTAACTCCATGCATGTTCAACTCTCTTATTCATCACCTTTATGATTTCCAACATTAACAAACACATCAAACACCTCAAGAAACATATAATTAATAATGAAAACATGCCCTAAACCACACAAACACTTAGAATATAAATACACACTCACATTAACACAATTTTAAGTCTATACATTCAAAAATCATCTAATAAACACCAATAAATATAATAAAAAAACTATCAAAACATAGTATAAACTACACCTATCACATATTTTAACTAATTCAGGATATCAGTTTATAAAATGTAATGACAAAGGTAATAAAAAACTTAAGAAAATTATAATCCCTTCCTCACACGTAAAATTGTACATTGTCCCCAATGTACACAATATAAGCACATATGAATAAAAAGGAAGAAAGAATAAGAAATTATGATTTTGTTAAGGGACCTTTTCGATATTAGAAACAATTACCCTTGAAAAATATTAATAAAAGGGATAAACAAATAAAAGAAAGTAAGAATGAAAATAAAGAAATATGATACAAAAATTGGAAATAAAAATGACATCAAATAATAATGCGCTAATGTTTAGATAAAATAAAATAAGAAATGAAACAAAATAAGAAAAATACAAATAATAAGAAAAGGAAAAAAAAACCAAATTGTAGCATCCCTCAATCATGTTGTGACTCTAGCATCTCTGTTGATGGAGGGTTTTCAGATTGTATAGCCTCAAAATATGGAGGAGCTGATGATGATGTACCTATTTCAGATGGTGGAGGTTGAAAATTCGTGCCCTGATGGCTTGCCATTTGCAACAGAAGGTCCACCATCCATCTAGTAGATGTTTTAAACTGTCCTATCAACTCCATAATCTTTTATTCGGATAGTCCTTATGTACCCATGAGTTGTGTTATATGTCTCTCTAGCTAAGATATCTTCAGCTAGTTCTATTATGGTGTCTGCACTTAGGTACTTTGGCACTATCTTCCTCTTGTGCAACCCTTCCTAAATGGGATGGCGATGAAAGTGGTTATGGTGGCTATTCCATTATGTGTGGAACCTCCCCAACTCCTCTTAATGTTTTTGGCTCATTGGAACCCTAATTAGGTAATAGATATCATCCGTTAGTCCTTACCATTTACTCACCATATGCATGTACTTCATTACATCTAAGTTCAGTGATAACATAGTGCCCACCAGTCACAACATTAGTAGTTGGATCTAGGAAGAGCCCATCTTGCGAACAAGTCTAGTTACATAAAACCCAATACAGTTTGTGTTGACCTTCTTCTCTTTATTTTAATGTAAGATAAATTGGGCTACTATATACCTCAAATTTATTGACATACTCTTGCTTATGCTTAAGAGATAAAACACATCTAAGTTCTTAACAACTCCATGGTTGTCACCCTATTTAATTAGCGCGTGACTTAGCACTCCATTGATATATGTAAGCATGAGGTGTTGTAAAGATGAGGCCTTGGATTTACTCGGATCATAGTCACCATTGTTACTGATCTTATGCCATAATTACTAATAAGACATCCTATATGGGAAGTTTATCCATAAGGCTAAGTAAGCTTGCGTCCCTACAAACTCTTATTCGTATACCGTTACAGTGACAGAGAATTTCAAATAGATCGTTCAGACTATCTCCCTTTGTAGAAAAAACTTATTAGTGTTTGGCTAGTCGTAGTCATGTCGTCCTTTCTTCAGGAAAAACGTGGAGAGTACCTCAAACATTAGCTCCTAATAAGATGACTCTATGATCTTGAAAACTCAAGACCATGCTCCTACATCAATAAGGTCCCTACCTTGCTTGACAAAACCAACCTACCTCAATTGTTGGAACCCCACCCTGGTGAGACACGTATCTGACGTCCTACGTGACACCAAGACGCGCAACCCATGAGGGAGGGAATTCCTCACCACAGAAGAACTCAAATCAAACTTAGTTCACTTACTCCCGAACGGATCTTGATAAAGTCACCCTAATCTCTCTCAATAAAATTTATCTTTTCAGGGCCCAAAATTGAATCCGATTCCTAAGCTAAAAGGAAATTTCATGTCTCTATATTCATTAGCAACAAAAATCTCCTCAATCGGATCTCTATCAATCGAGAAATCATCCAAATACGGAATTCAATGCAATATCTCCACACAATTTACTCTCTTTAATTTAATCCGCAATTTCAACTTACTCCCGAAGGTTCTAGAGTTTGCATGAAAAGGTAAATTTTTTTTTTGAAAACTAATGATTCAAAAATCGAGTAAATCGGAGGTCAAACGAAAAAGTTACAAGCAAAAGAGTGAGAGGAGGTTGAATTTGAAAAAAAGGAAAATCAGAACATCAAATAAAGGAAGAAACCGCGAGGCTCGCGATCGCGAGGGTGCTCGCACTGGCGAGACACTCGCCCTCGCGAGCTCGCGAGGGCGCCTGCGAGTCCGAAAAATCTATTTTTATAATTTTTTTTGAAACACAGAAATTCAAAAATTCATAACTCTTTACCTAGACACGTGTCCGACGTCCTACGTGACACCTGGACGTGCAACCCACGAGGGAGGGAATTCCTCACCACAGAAGAACTCAAATCAAACTTAGTTCACTTACTCCTGAACGGATCTTGATAAAGTCACCCTAATCTCTCTCAATAAAATTTATCTGTTTAGGGCCCAAAATTGAATCCGATTCCTAAGCTAAAAGGAAATTTCATGTCTCTAGATTCATTAGCAACAAAAATCTCCTCAATCGGATCTCTATCAATCGAGAAATCGTCCAAATACAGAATTAAATGCAATATCTCCACACAATTTACTCTCTTTGATTTAATCTGCAATTTCAACTTAATCCCGAAGGTTCTAGAGTTTGCATGAAAAGGTAAAATTTTTTTTTGAAAACACACAAATTCAAAAATTCATAACTCTTTACTTAGAACTCCAAATTTTACAAATTTGGTATCAATAGAAAGCTAAAAGAAAACTCTACAACTTTCAAGCAGAATTTAAAAACTAATTCGGCCATTTAGGGGGTCAAAAATCGCTGCAAAGTTACTGCTCAAATTAAAAAAGTCCTAAACAAAACCAGAAGTTTGAAAAATCATATCTATTAACACAATATCCTAAAAATGTCATATTTTACCTCATTGGAAAGATGAAAAGATGATTTACAAATTTCATGAAGGGAGAAAAAATCAATTCAGTCAGTAAGAGAGGTAAAAACTCATTCAAAGATACTGCTCATATAATGACCAATGGAACAGTAAAAATACCCACGTGAACAGTAACTGTATTTTTCCCAACTTCATAACTTTTTATTCCTAACTCCAAAAATTGCATATTATACATCAATGGAAAGGCAAAAAGACAATATACATTTTCTATGAAGAAAGAAAAAATCAATGAAGGCTCTAAAGGGGGTGAAAAACCCTTCCAAAGATACTGCACAAACCTAACCCTTATCAACAGTAGCAGCAATCTTTCCAACCTTATAACTTCTTCATCCTAAGTCCAAAAGTGAAAAATTATATACCATTGGAAAGCTCTAAGTATGTACTACAACTTTCAAGAATACCCTCCAATTCAATTCACACTCTAAGAGGTTCAAAAACACAAGCAAAGTTTCTGTCAAATTTTTACAAAAATTTGACAACACCTCCCCTAAAAATCAACTAGCCAAAATCTTCAAATTTTCAATCCAAACTCCAATACCTGCACAAAACCACTTCAATCTCCACAATTCTTCCTCAAGCATCCAACTACCAAACCAAATAATCCTAAAAACTCACTCAAATGGCAGCAACCACGCACCTAGTCCTCTAATCATTTTCAAATCATGAAATAACATATTTCAAAGCAATATATACAAGAATGCTTACAACTCAATTCTCTTGCATTTACATGAAAATCATAGGTTAATACAAAGCTTTAGAGGGTATTTTAACCCGAATACATCATAAGTATCAAAAGACAAATTACAAAGAAAGTCACTTGTCCAAAATGCTTTCTAAAGCCTTGTTTTCTAAAAGATGACTTCAAAAGCAAAATGCATCGGAGTAATGCCTCAATCCTGTTGTGGTAACTCGATTTCTCGCTCGATGCCTATGAAGGAGCAAAATGGGGTGTGAGCTCGACGGCTCAGTGGGTAACAACTTAATAATTAAGAACTAAGCAAAAGCATTCTTTATTTATCCATTTTTCAAGCAAATTTCACATTGATAAAAACATTTCCAATTTATCAAAACTCTTCACAAATTCATCACATTAAACTATTTACACAACAACCTATCATATAAACATAGAGAAAATGGTTCGAGTGGATCCAAAATGGAACGTACTATACATTCCCGCGAAGCGGTCATGTGTAGTCGTGACTTATGGGAGTCCGTGAGGAGCTCCAATGCCACTAGCGGGCAGGCAGGAGAAGCTTATGATTAGACAGGTGCACCTGACTCTTAAGGGACCACCACAAACTCAAAGAAAACATGCATATCACATAATTCACACAATTCAAAAATATTAGCCACAGTTGGCCCTTACAAAATTTACTTTTACATAATTCTCACATAATGGCACATAATCGCCCAAAATGACATTTTTCCGGAATCACCTATTCGAATCTTTTTCACTTGTCAAAAAATTTCACACATATTTCCACAATGTCTTTACATACAAAATACATCTTATACAAGTTCAAACCATCACAAATAATAATCCATTCAAAAATTGAAAAGTCATAGGAAAGCATTTAATGACAT
Organism: Erythroxylum gracilipes; assembly: GCA_026413385.1. Taxonomy (NCBI): domain Eukaryota; kingdom Viridiplantae; phylum Streptophyta; class Magnoliopsida; order Malpighiales; family Erythroxylaceae; genus Erythroxylum; species Erythroxylum gracilipes. The sequence goes on along the minus strand of JANZLC010000202.1, from coordinate 6,140,375 downwards.
TTATTTAAAAACAATTAAGTAGCTTATTTACTCAATTACTAAAAAGTCACCCACCTTAATTCCTTTATCTTTGAGAGTGGTCAATTTGCCTTTCCTCTAACTCCAATTGCCTCTCTTGACCTTCATCAAAGCACAAAAACCCTAATTAAAAGGAAATCTTACAAAATTGAAAACCTAATGGAACAAAAACATGACATTCATCCTAGAACAACCATAGCCATGATTTTCCTAAGCCATTCAAACCAAAACCCATCAATAAAACCAAAAGATTTTTATACTCTTACCTTAGGAATGAAACCCACGAAATCCCCCTTTTTGCCTCCAATGGAAGATTTAACCTTCCCTCTCCTTCTTCTTTTCGAAAACTCTTGAAAACCCCCTTGGAAAACACTAAAAAGATGAACCCTAACTTCCTTCTTCTTCTTCTCTTCTTCTTCTTTCTCCACCGAATGCTCTCTCGCTCTCTTTTTCTTATAAATTTCGTTCCTTTCCTTCTCTCATACGACCATCAAGCTTTGTTTCCTTCTTTCTTCTTTTAATAAAGCTAAAAAGACTAAGTTGCCCCTCCTTATTAGCCTTTGACTTCAACAATTCAAGTAAACTTCCCAAAATGCCCTCATTCAATTATTATCCATCTAATACACTAACTACCCACTACACTCTAACTTAAATGAAATTCTCCAATAAGACTTCTAATTTCCATCAATTTAGAACAATTTATCCTCAAAACAATAACAAGCTAATTAAACTCTAACTCAAAGAAATTTAGCAAACTAAACCTCAAAACAAAATTTAAACAAGCTATTTAATAAGGAAAAAGGAATCGGGGCCCAATAGTAAATATTCACGTGGAAAGGGTGGAATTTATTTAGTTTTGTGTATTTTAGGCAGGAGATGACAGTTGAGCCAAATTGGAGACATTTTGGTTGCTGTTGCTTGAAGTTTTGAGCTGTAACTACTTCTCTGCAATTTTTGGATTGACTCCAGATTCGAGTTGGGGGCACGACTGATCTTTTAATTTTATTATTTTTCAGATCTAGAGGGAAGTCTTTTTTTGGATTAGTTAGGTAAATTAGGGATTTTTTCTCTCCCTTAAAGGAGAATTCTCCCTATAAAAAGGGGGGGGGGGTTAGCAGGAGATTAGAGGGGGTTGATTTCCAAAAAAATAAAGACTCTCTTATTTCTTATTTTGCAAGTTTTGTATAGCCATGAGCGGCTAAACCTAATTTAGTCTAGCAAGGGTTATTCAAGTTCAAGTTCATATGAGTTGTGAGATCTAAACTTGATTTTTATCCTTAAAATTCTATAGTATTTATTCATTCTCTGTTTTATTGATATTATTATCTTGTTGATTGTTGCAATAAGAGCTCGTTGTGCAATTAGCAGGGTTGGAATTAGCTAATCAAGATTTCTAGTTCCGTAATTGTCTAGTTAATTTTGATGAAAGTGGCAGGTAATATAATCTGATTATAACCAGATTTTCAAGTTATATTATGAGAATGAATAATCCGATTTAAACAATCACCCTTGTTGATCTTGTTAATTAGGGTTGGGTCTTTCTAATTCTTAAAGCTATTAGCGAATTAAATCCTAGGCACTTGTCGGGATTGTTCGTTAATAAGGGGTTAGTCATAGGCGCGTGTCCAGCTAATCTAAAATTTAGGAAGGATCAGATTATTAGAAGCTTTTCAATAATCATAACCAATCTATTGTGGGATTTAGATTTATTCCTTGTTTCAATGATCAACCTTAGAACTTGAATGAGATTACCTTGTTAGATGCTATTAATCTGATTTCTTTTCGATTTAAATTTATTTACTTGCCATTTATTGAATTTAATATTTTTACTTACTAGTTACCAACCCCCTTTTATTTCCTCATTCTTGGTTCCCTGTTTGTCAATAGGATTGATTAATCTCTAGTATCTGTGGATACGACTCTACTTGCTCTAGCTACAATTTAATTGATTTTTCAGGAGTAGATTTTATTTTTGGTGGATTCGACACCCATCAATCACATGTAGCAAGGTAGCTTATATCAACTCAACAAAAACATCAATAAAAGAATAGTAAAAATCTTACATTGCCATAATATGATATACAAAATTCATAATTCTTATTTATATGACACTATAAAATCTTTCTACCTACTTCTTCGTATGTTTTTATGTAATGTTCATAAGTACTAATCATCACCAACAAAAAAATATCATATCAATAGCTACACTCAATAGTATCACAACATCCATCCAATTCTTATTAGTTAACTAAGAGAGATGTTGGATACTTTGTCTCAACTAATAAATTTATAATTATTTAAATATAATCCAAAATAATACATATTGGTCGACAAAATGGTACTCACTGCATTGTAGTCCTGATTAATTCGTCTCAAATAGGGAATCATCATATGTGTTAATCTAGTACCAATTAATATACCTCAACCAATTGTTGCACTCTAATACATATCTCTTGAAACATAATAATTAATGCAATTATCAATCACAATAAGATGAAAGTCAGAAGGCATTAACACCAACATAATGTGAAACCTACATACAATTTAAAATGTATAAGTGGTACCTCTAGAATACCCTAGACATAAGAGAAGTACCATAACTATATGTCAATAATCACATCATTTTACAATAATTAAGCATATGTAATCCTCTATAATTGAACAAATTATTTAATATGCAATAAATCATATAAATTGCATTCAAGAACTTAATAATAGAGAACATGTATATTTTAACAACCCTAATTGATGTGCACAACTTGTTTCTCAAAAGAAACATACCTTAAACATTTTTGTTATGAAAAATTAACCAGTTTCTGTTCAATTTTTTTGCTAATGTTGATCTATAACAACTAAAATTATTTTTTTTCCTCTTAGAGTTTGTTTCTTCTATACCTCCCATCATTTTTCTCGATGTTCTCTCATCCTTGATATGTTTATTTTTTTAAATCTTTGACTAAGTCTTTAGAATTTCCTTTTAAAATGGTTTCATGACTAGTTCGATCAACCGATGTCTCTAAAATTCCAATTTGATCAATTAATATTTAGATTTAGTAAATCAATTGTGCCTCTAAAAGGTTAGTTCAGTTAACTAATAGGCTAGAATTTTTGAAAAATTCATACAACATTGGTTCAAATGGAGTTTTAGTTAATCAATATTCTTACTAAATCTTCAAAACTAATGCAAAAATGACTAAACACTAACCTCATCCAAAATCAATCTATTCTTCACTATGCTCATAATTAATCAGTTGTAAATCTCTCAACATCATAACCATTTCTAGAAAATGATCAAAAACTTCCAAACCTCATCTGTAATAAAGTTCAAGCATCCAGAAAAAAAAATCATGGTAATACATTAATTTGTTTTTATTTTTTAAAATTTTCATAGTTAGGAAAATTACATAAGAGCTTTTGATTTTCTTTTTTATTTTTTATAACCTAATTTGGTTATTAATTATATATTATATTATATATTTACTATTAGTTACTGATAAAAATTTATAACTATTATAATTTAATTATTCAGTTATACACATTTCATAATATTTTAAAATATATAAATTATTTTGAATTAAAAATTATCAAGAATAAAAGTTATTTTTAAAATAAAAATATTGTAAAATAAATATTAAATAATTTAAGTGAAAAATTTTAAATAAAATATGATAAAATTATCATAAAATTTATTAATAGATACTATATAGGAAATAAAATGAGCATTTTATTTAATTTTTTAAACTAGTAAGAATTTCAAAATATAAATTATAATTATTAGTAACATAAAAGGTAATTACTAGCATTTATGATGTATTATTTAAAATAGAATAAATAATCATTTTAAATATAAAATAGTCTTTTTTTTCAAACAAAGTATTGACGCTATATAAAAATATAATTATTTTAATTTTCTATTATTAACAATTAATTAAATGACTATCACATAATATAAAACTATTGATTCAAATATTTAAAAAATACATTTTTGTTTAATTATTGTATAGTAGAGCTGTTGTTAATAATTTTCTAAACATAAAATTATAATGACATTAACAACTAATTTTTTTTGAAAACAAAAATCGTGAAAATCACAAAAAAAACATAAGTGAAAGGAAAAGTTCTTTAAGATTTTGTTTCTTATTTTATTTTTAGTTTCTTGTTATTTATGAAAATTAAAAAAAAGATGATTTTGATTTTCTATTTTCGTTTTGATCATAACTTAATTTCATTACTTATTAACTAAATATTTTTGAGTTGCTTAACATTAAGTCCTAATAAAATTTATAACCATCATAATTACTTTTTGTAAAATATTTCAAAATTTTAAAAATATTTTCAAATTTAAATTGTTTT
>JANZLC010000202.1:6033139-6043742 GCA_026413385.1 Erythroxylum gracilipes | reverse complement strand
AGTCGATTGCCTTTAGGGCACTACTCTAACAATCTTACAGTACTGTACAAACATAAGTCGAGTTACAGCATATACAATGCGACTTATTGGTACTGTAAATGCATAAGTCGAGTTACACAAGTCGACTTACACTAACAGGACTAATGTAGCATGAGCTCAAACTAGATCATTATACCTTCCTAAAGCAATTTGATCAGGAGTACTTGAACTTCCTTCCTATACTTCTGATCAAACTGGCCAGTATCATAAGTTTTAGATATATGAGGACTATTTTGTAAAATCCTAAAAATTTTTACCCTAAACTCCCCCACCTCGATGCCTACCGGATGGTACCAAATGAAAACACCTGTTACCAGCCAGCACCGACGGCTAATACCAAAACCTTAGATACCGTTCTATTTTTTGGCTAGTATGGTACCGTCTAGCCGATACAAATAGTATTCTAAAAAATGCTTGTACATCTTATTTATGGTAAATGCTAGAATGCTAGTCAATGTCATCTCACCGAAGCTTAACTTTAATTGATGATAGTTGACCATATGTCGCAATTTTAAATGTATCTTTTAGTTTTTACCAAATTCTTGTCATTGAGTAAACTTTAAGGGATGGTCAGTCTCCAACCCAGTGGGTTGGCGTAGGTGGTACATGCCTTCGTCGCTTAACCAAGTGGGCGGGGGTTCGATCCCCACCATTGGGAATGCAACAAACTCCTGGGTCAGCTATAGTCCTCTTTGATTTGAGATGATCCCGTAGCGGAGGGATTAGTCCCCTGAGCTAATCCTTAAAAAAAAGGATGGTCAATCTCCGATTTTCCAACTACCGTAATTTATACAAACTATACGAAAATTGACAAAAACAGTAGGTGTCCATATTCGTGGAAGTGTTGAAGCAATATAGTGCTCTGGTTCTTGTCAAACATTAGTGACTGACACACAATTCCATTTCATAGCCTGTCTGCCAGTGACTCGGTGTTCTATAGGATATGCCTAGAAGACGAAGAAATAAAAAAGATTAAATTACTGACTTGGAGGATAATAATGCCTAAATGTGAGTCGTGTGGAGGCCATCTTGATTATTCTTGATTTAGTGTGTTTAATATATGTTTTCAATGTTAATTATTTCTAAAAAAATTAACTAATCAAAATTCAACTAAATTGATAAAAAATTAAAACAACTTGACATTAAATTTGTTCAAGTGTACAAACTATTCATAAATATCGGAGTGTCCCTTAATTATATTGGATATTACACCAGTAAGTATGCTGTATGATCCTAACTTCGTGAAAATGCCTTATTCTCACTCCCTTCCTATTTCAAATTGAGATTTTCTTGAAATTGAAATGAGATTTGGAAATCTTGTTAATGGAGTTATATTGCTATTTTTGCTAAATAAATCATTTTGACAGATTTTTTTCATGGCTGCAGTAATTATTATCCACTTTTATTGAGAAAAAATACTGATGTAAAACTTGAACATACATTAAAATAGGATGTATAATTAAAACTTTATTTTTAATTAAATTTACAAGAAACAAGCCAATGTTAGTATAATAATAATGTTATGATAAACATATTATGTAAAAGAATAAATATGATAAAAGCAAACCACAAACATAAGATACACTAGAATTTTTATACAGAAAACTCATAGAATTAAGAATAAAATTCACGAGAGTTTTTGGTATACTAAAAGAATTTTATTAAATTCTCTTCAAAGTGATCACAAACAAGAAAAAGAAAACAAAGGATAAAGGCAACAACAATAAGCAAAGAAGGAAGAAAAGGAGAAAAATCATCCAAATTTGAATTAACGTTTATGGGGTGAAAATTGTAGTTATAGTCCTTTAAAAAGTATCTTTTTAGTTCAAATTATAGAATAATGTCTTAAGAACTCTCAAATCAAATTTGAGCTCGACTCAACATTGAATCAATTCAAATGAGATAGAAAGTCAAAATTAGTTCAAAAAATTTTGCTGTACTTTTTCTTCTTTCCTTGCTTCCCTTTTTGTTGACTCTGATACTCACCATTAGTCCAACTATAAAAATTAAAAGAAGGGTTAATTAAACTACTATAATGAGTTCCTTAAAATGATGAATTAAGTTTAATAAATTTGGACCTTTCTACATGTAAGAGAGAAAAAGCTCTAACTAACAATATACATCAAAATATGTGGAGGAGACCGCCATCTGGACGATGAAACAATATGCATCAAACTTCTCTTTTAGCAAAGATTTGATCATCATTTCAAAACCAATTTCATCCATAGAAATCTTTTGTAGTTTAAGTAACCTAAAATCTAAAATATCTCTAAACTAATGGCACCTAACATCAATATGCTTTGACCTATCATAGAATATAAAATTCTTAGCAAATTGCACTCCACTGTGACTATCATAATATAGCACATACCTATCTTGTATAGTGTCACACTCTTTCACCTATGTCTTTATCCAAGTCATTTCTTTACAAGCTTCAATTTTAATAACAATCTCCACTTTTACAATTAAAAAATCATTTCATTTTTATAATTTGGATTATCAATGTACAACCTCCTATAAAGATAATCAAACAACTTAAAGTAGACTTTCTTGTACCTAATTCTCTTACTATATTTGGATTTTTGTATGTATAAAGAATAGTTTCTCTATTTCAAAATACAAACTCAAACTAGAAATTCTACAATTTAATGCTTTCTTCTTAGGTTAGAAAGAAAATGACTAATAATAATAGCTTGAGCATATCAAGTCTTGTACAAACTATTTCATGCATCAAACTACCTACAACTAAAGCATAATTGACGTGAATCTACCTTAAAGAACCCACGAATAAGTTTGAAATAAACTCAAGAAAGCTAAAACATGTGTATAAAAGAAATGACCCATTAATTATTAAAAAAAATCATGAAAAAATTCATTAAGTATTTAATCATCACAAAGAAAGAATTCTTTCATAATTTCAAAGTTCATCAAAGAACAAGGAAAAGAAGCACTGGCAACTTTTAAATAACAAAGATATCAAATACTAAATAAAATTAAAAAGAAACATGTCTAAAATATAAAATTAAAAAATTAGGAATTTAAGTGGGCATAATTATGGAGTAGGTCGTATTAGTTATATACTTTTTAAAGTTAGTGGACATGATCTAAGACATGCATGTGTTTGAGACCCTGGATCTCTTTGTAACTTCATCAAGTAAGATACGAGTTGGGACATATCTATGGCCTAAGATCATGTGATCTTCCTGTAACTCTATGAAACAAAGCACAAACTAGGACACGTGTTTGCCTAAAACCATAAGTCCTTTTGTAACCTTTTGAATTTTGACATAGTCTATGACATGCTCATACTTGAGGTCGCGTCTTGTGACTGGATTTTCTGAAAAGTTACATAGATTGGTACAAGATCATATTAGAGGTCATGTTCCAATTCAAGTCTTTAACTATAGCTTGAATTAAGCTAACTAATGTTCATCCTTTAAGTTGGCTTGATTCCATATATCATATGTAACCACTTCTATGACATTGTAATACCTTAAAGTCTTTCCTTCTTTGTTCATATAATTAGTCCACTTAGCAAGCTTAAAGAATCAAATGCAATTTGATTCATATTATCCATCCTTCTTTGAAAATATTTTTTTTGATCATTACCTACATCAAAAGGAGTTAAATAAAAAACATTAAAAGTAGTCCTTATATGATATTCACTTAGAAGATCTAATTTATAAGCATTACAATGACGTTAAACAACTTGAAATAGACCATCTTCTTTTGATTGTAACTGTGATCTTCTTTAATCTAGGAACCTATCCTTTCTTGTATGCACCTTTATTCAATTACCTGGTCCAATGATAATTTTGTTTCTCCCTTTGTTAGTTATGGATGCCTATTCTTCATTTTTACTTTCAATATATTTCCAAACATTTTTACGTAGTTGATTCACCATTTCAACTTTTTTTTACCATTTAATCCACGATTCTCATGAATTGGTAAAGGAACCACAGAAAATAAAGCTAATGAGTTAAAGTAGTGTTATAAATAACTCTATTATATGTAGATTAAATGAGCGACAAACAATCTCTTAAAAATTTTAAATTCTTTTGAATGATAACACATAATAAAATAGTCAAAGTCCTATTTGCAAACAGTATGATATATTTCTCCAAACAGATCCTAAATTAGTAATATTTTCAAAGTTCTTTCAAGTATCTGTATAAACAATGATAAAAGCCAGCTTATAATATCCACTGATGTAGGTTCGATCTCTAATTGCTTAGGCTATATAATAGGCCTAAAGGTATCCAAACCTCCAATTACCTACTTAGGTATCTGAAACTTCCAAAAGACCCATATATTTAGATTTTAAGCACCTACTTGAAAGGATTAATTTTAGAGTTACATGCTGGTGTAATAGTGTCTATCTATGGTAGGCAGGATAGAATTCGTTAATTTAGTGTTGAACAAGTTGTATGTGTATTGTGGACTTTCATAAATTTCTATTACATAATGATGCTAATGGAATAAATCCTTAATGTACCATGGTATAACTTAGTGTTAGACCCCTAAGTCTAAATTACAAAATCGTACAAGTTTTGGTGAGCCTTGGCTAATACTTAGCACTTAGGTTGATGGAACAAGTAGAAGACTTACAAGTAGGGAAGAAAAAATGGCCATCATTGATGAAAGCTCAAAAGTAGGTGATTGTTAGCACACATTGGTGAAAATCTTTAAAAAGATAAGATTTGAATGCGAGACTAAAAGATGAAAGCTACAACTAGGTCATACTAAGTTTGAGGGTGCGAGATGACACTTAACTTTAATGAGGAGTTTGGAAGGTATGTAAATGTGTAAGTGTTGGACCTCGTTTCCGGAGCCCAACAATCGAACTCGTAAACCTTGTGCTTATTACCCTGTAGGATTATTTGACATTATTCCACCAGGTTGGTATGTCCACACCAGTCAATCACCTGAATTACAGCTAGCCTTCTTCAAAGAAATTGTAGCTCTAAGTCTCTAATTTGTTTTGAATAAAAAATCATCTTAATCGGAGTTCTATAGCTTAAGATATACTTAAAAAGCTAAAGCGTGTTTATACCCTAATCATGCTCTCTCAACCTACCTCTCACTTACTCTAATGAAAACTAGTATGAATTGAACATGTTGAAAAGTTTGTTAGAACTGAAACTACCATCTTATTCATAAACTTACTTCGTGTAAAAGAGTTGCCGGTGGGTTCATACAGCTGGGCATAAAGGCTGTGACAAAGACAGCTACCAAGATTTTCTCTGGAAATTTCTGCGTGGCCAGGGAAATACTGAAGGCACCAAGGCTATGTCCAACCAAGATCACCTTCTCATCTTCTGTTAGAGAGGCCATGAACTCCATTAATGGCTGAAGATACTCACTAATGGAGGTAATCTCATGTAGTTGTTTAGGATTGATACCACTGCCACCAAGATCCAAAGCTGTGACTTGGTGGCCAGCTTGCTTGAGCAATGGCATAAGCTTATACCAGCACCAAGCACGTGGCAAGATCCATGAACCAAAACAACATGTTTCTTAGTCTCCATTTCTAGGAAGTATTAGCTATAGGTACACAAGGTTTTGCTTGTTTCTAAACGCGGTTTATAAAGAACTTGAATTACCATACAACATAAAATAAAAAGAAAAGATAGCAACTCGAAATATCCGCCATTGCTTCTTTACAAAATTAAAGCTTTTCATTCCATGAAATGGTCATTGTCCTTTGTTTTTGTCGCAAATAAATAGCGAGTTTAACTAGTTCGGAAAATGCACATAAATGGAGTTGAAAGAGCTTAGCCAATGGTAACAGGTTGTCTGTAGAGAGTATTACTGTATCCGGATTCCATCAAGACTAACGTGGTTATTACTTGAACAAACTAACAAAAACATTGTCCACAAATCGGAGTATGACCAGATTCCATTAGGAATGAGACAAAACTGAGACTTGCATTTTGGAAACGAAACGAAGCGACAAGAAGCGGATAAGAACATATCATTATCTACAATCTTTCCTTCTCATATTACAAACATATTTTCCCAATAATAGCAATCTAAGACTACAGATTTGTGCCCCATCCAAAGAAAATGTTAATGAAAATGTCCCGCAAACATAAATTTGTCATCAACAGCATTTAGTATATGTGGCTTCAGCTGAGGCTGTTGTGTTTATATGTAACGAGCGAGTTGAGCGTTACAAAAAAGAAAATGTCAACGAGATGACAGAAATGGATAATAATGAACCCAAGTATAATTACAATTGGAGCCAATTAAGTAGTCAACAGCATAACCAATTCATTCGCCTCAAACCTATCGCTGTTCACGTTCACAGCCACCAAACCACAACGGTGGTGCTTTAGACGGCAGTATTAAACCCTTTCTACAATGTCCACCGACTATTATAATCAGCCAAGTATTGTTGGATTTCCTGAATGTAGCATCCGCTTCAGCATGTCCATCCCAAAGGCAGAATCCGAGGAACTGAGCAATGGCAGTACAGTCAAATCATGAGACTTCACAAAACTTCCTCAGTTAACTTAATTCCATAAAACCCTATTAAGCACTAATTGAATAAAATAAGTAACACGATTCCTACGATAATATTTTCAAAATAATGCCACCTTGCTGACTCGAAGCGCAAAGAATAGAAGATGGTTTTGGCTAGTGCTCAAGGTTGTTATGTTATAACAGGCTGCCCTCATTACAATCACTTGCATGACCTATACATATGAAGGTTTGTCCTGATTTTAGTTAACAGATGAAGTCAAGTCTAGCCTACTTCACAGACTGGGGACTTTAATCATTATCACAGCAATTAATTGCATGAAAAAAAGTTTAGTTAAACACAGAAAACATAGTAATCGGTGTTACACTAAGAAATTGGTTCCACAAAATCTCCCACAGAAAAATCAGAAAGCTTATGACATGATACAATTGCATGCACCATAAAACATAAACTTTCTATGCTACAACTATAGCATGAAATGATAATCTATTAAAAGAAAGAAAAAAAAAATCATGGAAATTAGAGCCAATATAGGTACCGAGACACCCATAATCAGAGTATAAAGCAACTATGATGTCAGAATGTCAAGAAATATATTGTGTCGCTCACTTAAACGAGTTCAGATAGGCAAAAAGATGCATTATATTATTCAGAGTTCTAAATTGCAAGATCAGATGTTAAGGCGGAATGGTAAATGGTTCAAGAGAAGCAATCCTCAAGTATTCACCCATAATCTTGAATGACCAACAATGAAATGAATCTACTTGAAAACATTGACAACAGAGATAATGATAACCACTTATGCTCAACCATGATGACATACCAAGAAATCTTACGACACAGAAGGTTGAAAACAGGTAAGATTAAACAAAGAAAAGTTGACACCAGGACTATATTATTAACTTAAGCCCAACTAGTAACTAGAAACTATAGAATAAGAACAGAAGTAAGAAGCTTGTGAGGATAAAAGGAAAATAAAAGACAGCTGACCTAGGGATTGTAATTTCATAGGGGAAGTAGATGACCCCTTCTGATATGGGTGGAACATGATCCTTTTTCTCGTTAACAAATTTAATAATTTGGAATAAGACCTCACGAAGAGACGCTTCAAGTGCTGCCCTGCGAACACTCCTCTCCTCAGATGCACTTTCTACATTCAGGAGTAGAAGGATGAAATAAAGAAAAGGCCTAAGGATTGAACTTCAACAAATCATCAAATCAACCAAATAACATGAAGGTACCTCCAGGGTCAACTACTACTTTTGAATGATGAGACTTTCCAGGGTGAGCCTTCGGATGTTGAGTTACACTCAAATTGATGTACCAGTTTTCCCAAAATAATCTTTCAGTTTTGTTGGTGAACCATGACTCTTTTTTACTTTTCAGTTCATAAAAAGAAAGACATATCTGCGCCATTAGTTTGAAAATCAATAAGCAAATATAATATTGTACAAAAACAACAAATTGCTATCAGTAGTAAAAGCAGAGCAGATGGTCTACGAAAATGATGCTCATGACAAAGCATGAGACATACATTATGCAGAAAAATAAAGTTTCCGTGATTAACTCTTAAAATGATGCATATGATAACTTAAGGCCTGAAACGCAAACAAGGTTCCAATTTATCATATTCCTTGTACTTCAGATAAATATTTCTCATGATTTTAGCACCTAATAACATTATACGTGATAAACCAGAAGCTATGAGAGATTGATGGGAAAATAAACCAAAGCATTGGGACGTTCCTAAAGAATGCTACAAACAATCGACCTGACTCTTCTTATTTGGGTGTTTGTCTACCCAACTTATGAATTGCTCAATCTTCTCATCTATTTTCTTTTCAAGCTCGGCATCCCCGCATTGCACCTAAAAAAAAACAGAGCAGTGCGAAAATAAAAACATCAAAAGCTTCCATCATCTTAAAATGCCAGTCGTTAAATGTAGAGAAAGAAATGACTACAAAGACCAAATAACAAATAACTACTTTTTCTTTTTCTGGAGACAAAGTCCATCATTTTTTCCACACTAGTCCTTCTCCCAAGCTTTTTACTTTCAACAAATTCATTACCAAAAACTATAAAGCGTCAAGTCCTGGAACTATATCTGCGCAAGATGAGATGGGAAATTAGAGTCACTTACGTATGTAATGTCAAAGAGTTCCAAGTCAACGTCTTTAGGGCGGACAAGACCTAACGCTCGATGAAACACAATCGTGTGTAATATGCCTGCACATAATTCAGACATTAAAACTAAAACCACAAACACGAAAAAGTAACTCAAGAAATCACTAGTTCACTGAGTCTCAGGCCAGAAATCGATTCACTTAACATTGCTTTGCACAAGTAAAAGGTAGTCCATATTAAAACGCGACAATTGGTACAATTAAAAGGCCACAAGAACAGCACTTACAACGTAGAACTTCCCGTATCTCAAAGTGCTCCACTTCCTACATAAATTTTGAACAGTCCAACCAAGTCATATAAACAAAAAGGAGAAAAAGAGTAGACTAGCAAAAATTCTTGATCGGACCTCCGATCAGGGAAATCACTCTGTACTTAAGATACAATTACCAGTTCTTTGAGTTGACAGACTTCGCAGTTCATGGCGGCAGGCAAAGTAGAAAACCCGTCAAACTCAGAGGTCTTGGAAGATGAAATCGTAAAGTTGGTGGTGAACCGCGGTTAGATACGGAATGAGTTTCTGGCCGGTGGAGGATGGTAATAATCGATGATGTGGTGTGTTGTGGCGTGTTGTACTGAATCTCTGCTCCTGATTGCAACTTCTGCACGCGTCACGGTTCTCCGAAATACCACTTTTGCCCAGGTCTCACTCAGGTTGGACTGTTTATATCTTGGGCTTGACCCAACAAGGACTAGAGGATTGGGCCAACGTATTTCAGAATTACATCGTCTTCAATGCCACTAACCATCTAGCTACACCACATCTATACTTTTTATATTAATTTAATAATGTAATAAATCGTAGAAATAAATAGGAGAGGTATTCCATTTTCAATCCTCTGGCGTTAAAAAATATAGATTCAGGAGCAGATTGCATAAAACGACAGATATCCATTTGCCAAGTATGGTGACAGAATAAAGTGGCATACCGCGTGATGAAGGGACGAGAGTGCATAAGCATAATATACACATCAATTTCCTCGATCATACTAAAGCCAGTACACTTACTTTTAACGAAATGATTCATTATCTTCAAACCAGTTCACCCAAAATTGACCCATTGCAGGCTCTTGTCACTCTTCATTAGCTAGCTACTATGTGACTTTTATGTACAGCTACAAGCACACGTGAAGCTAATGGTGGTTTATTAAACCCCAAAACTGTGATAACAAACATCCATTTACTTTGTCATGATTCCATAAAATGTCTACACTTTTAATTATTAATATGATTTTCAACTTATTGCTTTAAAAAATTAACACGCGACGTTACAATTTTTAGACAAATTTAGATATCTAAATATTATTCATATCAGAAGAATTAAGATATTATTCATAAAATATTTAAATAAAGATAAATAATTTATAAAGTAAAAGTTAAAATTAAAATATGTAGTAATTATAATAAATTAAAATTTATGATTATAATTAGTTTGATTCACCTATAAATTCTCATTAATCTTCTTGTTTTGTATATCAAAAAATAAATTTAATCATTAAAGAATAGAGCTTCTGATGATTTTGATTTTATGATTATTAAGTTACAAATTAATATTTTTAACTTATAGTTAGTGAGTGTTAGTGCCTGTTTGGTTCAGCTTTTGGAGACTCCAAAAGTACTTTTTTCTACCGCAAAAGCTATTTTTAGGAAAAAGTGAGTGTTTGGCTGCAAACTTCAAAAGTACTTTTCGAATAAAAATAGCTTTTGAAAAAGCCAAAATACAACTTTTTTAAAAGCTAAAATTTGAAGCTTTTCTAAAAAGCCCAAATTCTAGCTTTTTCGGGAAGCTCTTTCTACCACTTATTTCCGTCAGTTACGTAAAGTACCTGCAACGAGCCGATGAGCTTCAGAAACACGAACCTCTCGTTGCTTATTACTGTGATTCTTTCTCTCCCTCTC
>JANZLC010000202.1:6022107-6033039 GCA_026413385.1 Erythroxylum gracilipes | reverse complement strand
TTACTCATAGGGTGGTGATTGGGTACAGCTTGAGGTATTCGAAGGTAATTGAGTAGCTAATAAAGGATTCACCACTCTTGATAGAAGGAGATGATACCCACGACCTCTTCTCGGGATCATTACTCATGAAGAGAGTCTTTAATGATACATAGAGTAATGAGATCCTCAGGACAAGATCTAATATTACTTGGACTAGATATAATGTAGTCAGTCTAGTGAGAGTTAACACGTTGACCATACTTTGAACTAAGTGGGTTATAGATGGTTAAAGGACGAATTGCATGGCAACATTGCTTATGGAAGGGTTCGTAGTCAAAAAAACTAACTTTCCAGTTAATTAGGGGTCATGACGTGTTGCTAGATACCACTCTTGACTTACTTGAATTAAGTGTTAATTCAAGTGGCCAAAATAATCGAGAACCTAATGGCTCACACATATAGGAGATCCAAATGATGAGTAAAATGGTCTTGAATGGTGATTCAAGATAAGAGAGAGTGTTTCAAGATTATATCGCGATGTGATCATGGTAGAAAACATTGCATGGAAATGGATTAGAAACAAGTGTTGTTGGCCGCTAATTTGGTCATTAACTTCCCAAAACTTCCATTAATGCATGCTATTCATGGTCATTAACTTCGCATAACTTTCACTAATGCATGCTATTCATGACCATTAACTTCCCATTAATGATGAGGGTTATGGGAGGCCAAAAAGGGCAGAAAATAATCTTCAGCATCTTGTGTAAGACACAAGAAAAAGAAAGGTTCTTTCTTACACACATACTCTTTTTCTCTCCAAGTGCCTGTTTGGTTCAGCTTTTGGAGACTCCAAAAGCACTTTTTTCTACCGCAAAAGCTATTTTTAGGAAAAAGTGAGTGTTTGACTGTAAACTTCAAAAGTACTTTTCGAATAGAAATAGCTTTTGAAAAATCCAAAATACAGCTTTTTTAAAAGCTAAAATTTGGAGCTTTTCTAAAAAGCCCAAATTCTAGCTTTTTCGGGAAGCTCTTTCTACCACTTATTTCCGTCAGTTACGTAAAGAACCTGCGAAGCTACTGCTACCGTACCTGCAACGAGCCGATGAGCTTCAGAAACACGAACCTCTCGTTGCTTATTACTGTGATTCTTTCTCTCCCTCTCCCTCTTTTCAATTTGCTAAACTGATTTTGTTTTTGTCTTTTAAAGCATAATTATTGAAAAAATGGTAATTTTAATATGGCGGGGTTGTTTAACTAGGTCGATTATATGCGATGGAGAAAGGTTTGAGGATTCCGCAAAATGAAAGAACCAAGACCACCAATGCCCTTCTCGTTTCTCTCATGAATCAACTTGAAAAGGTTGCTTCTTTAGGTTTGTCATCTCTACTTTCTTCTATTTTGTGTTTTAACATTTTTAGTTCCAGTACGATTCCAAATGTCAGTTTCGTCTGAAATATTTGTACCTATGGCGAGTTTTCTCATGGAAATCTTCAACTTTGTCACATGGGTATTTAATTAGATCTTCTTTATCTCCTAGTAAAACTGAGGGTGGGTTGCAAATCGGAACTTTTCCAGGAGATAGATTCAATTTTAAAGAGCTTTTAAAACCAGTTCGTTTCAACTCGAATTTCTTATTTTAGTCTAAGCTTCTAAGCACTATTACAGAGGCGTCAAGTGTTCAATCATCATTTTACTTGTCTAGTTATACCAAATGTGTGAAATCATTCTCTGGCGTGTGCTTTGCAGCTTAAACTTTGCCTATGTTTTATGATGCCTATAATGCCTGAACTTGGTTTGAAGTTTTACATATTCTACAATTCTTTTCACTTTTCGATGTGAACATATTTTCCTTACTATTCAACTATAGTCGTAAATAAAGCATATCTGCTTAGTTATTTGATTAGTGTTTTGGCCTTGGGCATGAAGTGTTCGGTTTCCTGTTTGCCAATTTCTCTTAATTAGTTATATAGTTTAGCTCGTGGGGATTATTATCTCAATTTACTGTATGTTCCTATATGTTGTAGATCCTAATAAACTCTTTCTTAATTCCCAAAATTTGTTTGTGATTAGTCTAACTGGTAGGTGTAGAAAGGTGCTTCCAGTTGCTGAATGGAGGAGTCTATACCTTGAAATGATAGTTTCCAAGTTTACTGCAACCTTCTTTTGATGGTTAACTAGCA
This sequence comes from Erythroxylum gracilipes, assembly GCA_026413385.1. Classification (NCBI taxonomy): domain Eukaryota; kingdom Viridiplantae; phylum Streptophyta; class Magnoliopsida; order Malpighiales; family Erythroxylaceae; genus Erythroxylum; species Erythroxylum gracilipes. The sequence continues at coordinate 6,030,880 of JANZLC010000202.1, read as the reverse complement.
TTTGTTAATATTTGAGAAACAGCTAATATGAATATACTATTTAATTAGTGTCATTATCTTAATAGGATAAGAAGTCACTAAAGTTGGGGCCTGAAGACAATCTTTATCTAGAAGGTTTTGCCCTTAACGTATTTGAGAAGGCAGACAAGCAAGATCGAGCTGGACGTGCAGATTTGTATGATGATTTCTTCTTTAGTTTTAGTCATGTTTCTTTAGAGAAATCAATCCCTATAGGGGAAATTTTACCAATTGCAGTGACTTATGTGCTAAATTACCTTAAGGACATACATGTAGTTGTGATGTATTCATTGAATTTGTTTCCAAATTCCTTTCTGGTGGCTCCTGTCATGCATTATAGCTTGACCATATTCCTTCGGTGGCTACTGCTTTGAGGCCCTAATGCATTCAGATGATCTTATTTACTTAATTATAGGCCATGCTACTCTATTGCATGAGAGACATTAGTCATACATGTAACAAAATGACTTTTGCAAGCTGGTATTTAGCAATTAAAACATGTGGTTTAAACGAGCACTGGGTCTACTTAAAAGCAGGCCTTTTTTAAGATTTCACATAACTTTAATGAATTATAATCAACTCATTAGCATCATAATTTTGATCAGTATTGTTGTCTGCCGAGTGGTGTTCATAAGCAATTGATCTTCTTCATGTGACAGGGATGATTGGAGATAGCATAAGGCTTTTGAATTTGTATAACGAAAACAAAAGTATTAAGAAGGCATGGGTATAAAATAAGCGGTTGAATCTGACTCAGTTTGCTACAAATTTAATTGAATTTGTATAACAAAAACACAAACATTAGAAGAAGGCATGGGTATGAAAATCAGGTTGAATCAGACTCAGTTTGCTACAAATTTAAGTTACATGGAAATGTCCTTTCTTAAATGGGGTTTTTGCCTTGCTACAGGAATACGGCAAAAACATTTTATGCTGCGAGCATATTTTTTGAGATTATTAACCAGTTTGGTGCACTTCAGCCTGAAGTGAGTCTTTTATGAGAACACCTCATTTACTGTTCAACCTGCACGGGGTTGATTTTTACCAGTATTAAAATTATTTTGGGTTCACATTTGTATTCACATTTTGGGTTTACGTGTTTTAATATTTATTTTTTATATTAATTTTATTTCCTATAAAAAAAATGAGACATCTCTATAAATTTTTTCTTACAATATGGTACTTTGCATATTGGTATACTTTAAAATTTATTGTAAAATAAAATATTGTTAAAATTAATAAAAGTTCTTTTTATTTTTAGGTTGCCAAACAGTCTACTGTATGAAGCTCTTTTAAAAAAACCGTTTTTTTAATTGACAGCCAAACAGTCAACTGGCTTTTAAAAAAAGCCCTTTTTAGAAAAGCTCTACTGACTAAAGCTCTACTGATAAAAGCTCTACTGACAAAAGCTCAACCAAACGGACCCTAAGCTCAACCAAAAGCTCTACTGATAATATTTGTGTATCCTATTTCTTCTAATCTTAATTAAGTTGGGATCTTACTTCACCCATATAATTATTCTAATATGTGGTATCACAGTCTAATCAGAATGCATATATCTACTTATTATATGCTCTTTGGTTGTCATTATAATTGGCTCCTCTACCCTTCAAAAAAAAAGTTAGATATTATTCACTCTTTGAAAGGACTAAGAACTACTCACATATACAATTGTTATTTATGTAAACTAGTGGGAGCAATTTCTCTTAACTCAAAATAGTTTGAGATAAAAGTAATGATAATCAAATTTAAAATTGAAAAGTTCAACAGGAACAATTTCTTGCTATGAAAGTTGAAAATGAGTCGTTTTCACAAAGAATAATTGGCTTATAGCAATCAATGGAAAGCCAAAGAACTTCATTAATGATACCAAATAAAATGAATATATGTGAATTTTATTACAAATCTTCACCTAACTTTAGCTTATGAAGTTTTATCAAGCATAAAGGAGAAGAAAATAACAAAAAAGATATAGAATCATCTTACAAAGTTGAACGAAGTCAAGTTGCTCTATGATAAAATTTTCCTTAAGCAAAAATTTAATACTCTTTGGATGATGGAATCCACTCTAATGTTAGAGCATATTAATATTTTGAATACTTTATTCTCTTAAGCTCATTTTGTTGGGTCATACAATAGAGTCACATGAATATAATGAAGTTCTACTTCAAAGTCTACATAATTCTTATGATCAACTTATCATTGACTTAACTAATAATCTTCTTACAAATTACCTAGTTTTTGATAATGTTACAATAACAATTTTGCAAGAAGAAATTTGGTGCAAGAATATGGAAGATAAATAGTCGAGTTTCTAAAAAGTTGAAGCCTGAATGGTGATAAGAGAGAGAAAAATAGTAGTAGCAGCTACAATAAGAGCTGAGTATATGACAAGAATCTAAGGGCTAACATATTTTTCACGATAGCAAGATCATTATAATTGACTTTATTTAGTTCACCACCATTAAGATGGTACCTAAAAAGATATTTATGTACATCTTTTCAATCCATTTTTTTTTAAAAAAGTGGGATTTATGTCATAATCAAGTATTTCTTCTTTTTAATATATCCAAAATATTTTTGATGATTATTTTATATTTATATAAATATAAAACATATATTAAAAAGAAATAAATAAATTTCAAAATGAAACAAAAATATATATTTTATATAGATATATGGAAAGATCAGACTAATGATGTATATAATACTTAAATTGACTTATTGTCTTTACAAACTAACGATATATATATATATATAGATTAAAAAAGAATGAAATAGTTTTTTTGGTTTTTGTTAGTTACTAATAAATAAATAAGAATTTCTAGTTATATCTTGTGAAAACGGACTTCTTTTGTGGAAAAAATTATTTACTTTCTTTTACTAACAAAATATGACCCAAATAGGAACCAAAAACATGGCAACTAAAAATTAAAAGGTTAGAAAATTTTTAAATACTATACTTATGACTAGAAAGGTTACCTGAAAAAGGATTATTAGATTTTACATAAGAACATTCTAGTCCTTAAGAAAATTCTACAATTACTATAATGATGACAATGCTTTATATTGTAAAATAGCAACAACAATTTAAAGAAGGAAGTCACTAATTGATACATGGCTCTTCAACTCAAGAATTTCTTTTCAGAGGATCTTTAGAAGAGAAATGGTTTCATCATTATAAACCTATTTCAAAAGGACCTATGTACAATTGTGGAGATTATCCTCTAAAGATTGTTAGTATTGGACCATCAAATTAATGATGTATAATGGTTTTGTATTTTTTAGGAAGTACAAAGGGCTTGAAGAAGAATTTGTTGTCTTTAGGATGACTAAATCATCTTGGGTGTAAAATAGAAATTGTTAACAAGATTTTAAAGATAATTTAAGATACAATTGTACTTACAAAGGGAGAAACAATAGGTGAAAACTTGTATAAGTTAGAAGAAGAGATATTAATAGAAGCAGAAGCACATGAGATCTTCAACGTTATGGCATCAAAAACTTGGGCATATATTTAAATACAGAATGAAGATACTTGTTAAGTGAAAGTTATTCCTGTAATCACAGAGGTATCACTACAGTTTTTATAAACATTGAGTTACAAGTAAGCAACATTGTGTAAATTTTAAAATATCAAATTCAATAAGCAAAGATGTTCTTGAATTGGTTTACTTTAATGTAAGGTAAGCACCAATTCCTTCCTTGAGAGGAGCAATGTACTTTGTATTTCTGAGTAATAATTATTTAAGGAGGGTGTTAGGTATACTTAATGAAAAAGAAAACATATGTGTTCCTAATTTTCAAAATTTTTAAAGAATGTATTGAACTTGATTATGGTAAGAATATCAATTACTTAAGGATGAAAATAGAGGACAATATACTATAAATGAATTTAATGCATTTTGTAAGAAAAATACATCAAAAGATGAACAATGTTACGTGTATTCCTCAATGATAAGAGAGGCAAAGTGAATAAATAAAACTCTATTAGAAAGAACAAGAACAATGTTAAGAGTTACAGGCCTAGATAAGGGTTTTTAGATAGAAACAATCAATAATGTTTAATATATGTGGATAGATTTCTATTAACTACAATTAAGTTAAAGATCCAAATAAAAATTTGGATTAAGAAGCCAATGGATTAGTCTAACATTTATGTATTTAGAAGTCTTGTGTACATGATGTATAACACTAAAGAAATCACGAAGTTAGGACATCACTTATGGGATCTATTGACAGAGTGAATAGTTATCACATATAGGATCTCACTACCTATAAGGTTAATATTAATAGGGACATCACCTTTATAGAAGAAAATTTACAAAGGAAAGAAGAAAACAACATCACTTCATATAAAAAGTTTAAAGACTATAATATAAGTGAAAAGGATTTTGAACAAGAGACTTCTTTTGAAGCATCAAAGCAAGATTTTCAAGAACATGTTGATTTTGAAACTTTAAAAGTTTGTCGATTAGATAGCATAAAAGACTACAAAACTGGCACTTGAATTATATAATAGAGGGAAATATGGCAATTTCCTTTTAATAGAGGATAAAAGGCAATTAACCTTTCAAGAATTACTTAATAATTTAGATGTGTCTAAATGGATGACAACAATATTTAAAGCAATTGAAGCGTCTCATAAAACAAAAGTTAGAAACTTGTACCATTGTAAGAAAGAAGAAAGCCATTTGGAAATAAATACATCTTTAAGATCAAGTAAAATGGTGACGATCAAGTAGAGCAAATATTGTGTAAGACTGATAATGAAAGGATATGGGAAAAGGCAAGTCTTATTCATCACTTCAATGTTGCAACTCTCTTAAAAAGATAGGCTAGTTGTCAATGACATGCATGTTTTCTCTACCTAACAAATCTCTAAAGATTATAAAAGTGAATCATCGTGCATATTGAATCCCTTATAAAGGAGGATGGATGATCAAGATTGTCCAAGGTTAATGGCTAAGATTGAGTGATATTTTGCCTCTGTATGAGTAGTAAGAACAACTATATGACAGTTGTACACTATATCAAATCTTCCTCATGAAGCTTCCTTTCAAAACCTTAACCTACCTATATTAAGCCAATCAAAGCAAAAATAAAGAAGTTGAGGTTTTCAAAAGTGATTTGTATTGGAACCTTAGTCTGTCTCATATAGATCTATCAAAGGAAAGATAAGAGTAGTTGAGACATATATGGATAATTTATACCAGACTTACAGCTAGCCTCCTAACTTGGACATAATTGTTAATATATCAAGTCAACTACATACTCTTATAAACCTACCAAGAAGATTGAAAAGGCGTGCAAGATAGTTGACAATCAATCATAACTATACATGTCAACGTAAAAGTATATAAGAGTTATTGAACTTGGTAGACAACTTTCTAATACAGGCCTTCTTTATTGAATTGGTTTTAGTTATTTGTTTTATGTCACCTTTGCATACGTCTTCAGCAAACCTATTAAGATTCATTATCAAATTTTTAGGGAATATTCTTAGATTATGTTGTATATGTCGCATATAGAACTATGGTGCACATTGGTAGCTAATTAATAAGTTATTTTTTAGTGGCATAAGGGTACTGACCTACCTAAAATTTGAATAAAACTACTTAGTAGAAGTTTGATTTAACTATACTAAAGGTAGTTATAATTCAATTATACTTCAAAAAATGATTTCCATAAAAAGAGATATTTTAAAATAAATTCTCATAGCCACTTTTATTTAGCATACTTTAAAATTTGTCTGCATACTTAATACCAATGATTTTAAAATCAGAACGAACTAACCGATTTGATAGTATTAAGAAAAAATTGGCTTGATTTTTTATTTGATTTTTGTTTTGACTATTATGAATGAAAATCAATTGGTTAAATAATAACCTGACTGGTTTTCTCTAAACCGTGAAGAATCATAAATTGTGCATTCTTCTTCTTCAGGGAGAACTAAGTCACTAATAGGCACAACAATAGGTGGTCTTCCTTTTAAAGCTTGAGCAAAATTCCTCCAACAAGACGCTTTGAGATCTGCTTCATGATGTGGGGAGAATTAGTGAGATTTCTATACAATCATGAAACTAAACAAGGAAACAAAGCACTGGAATAACATATCCTGGGTAGTATCTAAGAAGTTATAATCATAGACAAATTACATAGCCGGTAGCAGTTCAATCATTAGAGCAAGTTGGAATCTTCCCTAACATGTAGATAGAGATCAAGGATATAACAAGGAGGAACCTCACATCATGCAAAGAGAAATCGTGAATGTGACACAATGAATTAAAACATAAAGAGTATAGAGAATAGAGAAAGCATGGAGAACAATATAAAGAATCATCTGTTGGTTAAGGTTAAACAAAATACAAACCTACACCCTCTCAAAATTTCCAATACAATCACCTTCTGCGTAGAGAACAAATCACACACCAAAGGGAAGAAGAGAAATCTAGAAGAAATGAGAGACGTGGGGAACTTTTTGCCAATGATATTTAGTGATGAGCATATGACCACCCATCAAGACAAAAGCTATGCATGTTGCTTTTGTCAATTTTATTTTTGGGGCCTCTCTTTACAATTAAAATTTTCTTTTTGGGATCTTATTATGTTGTATTTTAGATCATATTTGAAATAAATAGTAAAAAATTAAAAAATAAGAAGATATAATGTTAAATTATTTTAAGACATTAAGAATATTAGTATTTATTGATCAAAACAAAACAAAAGTTTATCTAAACTTTAAATAAATATATTTAAAGGACACTAAAAAATTTATTAATTAGTAATTTAGTATAAATATTAAATAAATAATTTCGTTTAAGATAATTTAAGAATATGTTAAAGAGTGATGTTTAAATTTTAGAAATATTTAAAGAATGGAACTAAAAAAGTTATTAATTAGTAATTGAGCTTAGATAAGTATTTTTATTATAGATAATTTAAGAGTATGTTAAAGAGTGATGTCTAAACTTTAAAAAAGTATATTTAAAGGAAGGACATTAAAGAAGAAAATAATTATTAATTTATTACAAATAGGTAATTTTGTTTAGGATAATTTAAGAGTGTATTAAATAGTAATGTTTAAGCTTTAAAGAAGTATGTTTAGAGAAGAAAACACAAGAAGTTATTAATTAGTAATTTAGTATAGATAAGTAATTTTATTTAGGATAAGAGTATGTTAAAAAGCGATGTTTGAACTTTAGAAAGGTATGTTTAAAGAAGAACATTGAAAAAGTTATTAATTAAAAATTTAGTATAGATAAATAATTTTGTTTAGGATAATTTAAGAGTATGTTATAGAGTAATGTTTAAACTTTAAAGAAGTAGGTTAAGAGAAGGATACTGAATTTTCAATGTCCTTCTTCAAACATACTTAAATTTTTTAGAGACTTTCTAGATTTATTCAATTTTGGAAAAGATTTCAATTTCAATTTCATATTTGAATTAATTTTCTTTGATGTTTTCAATCCTTTTTCAACCTTTTTATGTTTCCTCTATGTATACTTTGATTCCTTATGTCAAGATCACAAGTTAACTCTCCTTTTTATTATTATTTATTTTTTTTGGTTAGGGTGATTGAAATCTAAATCTCATATTGTCAAATAGAAGTTGCAAGAATCAAGAAGATAAAGTTAAAGGGTATTTTCACTTTTAAACTTTTATCTTTTCATTTCATCTTTATTCTTTGATTCATTATTTTGTGACTTATTTTTTCTAGTTATTATTGTGACTTATTTTTGTACAAAACTAATAAAAATATTTTCATCAAATTTCTCAGGTTAAAATTATCATGGAGAATATGGAATCATCAAAAAAAGATTCGATAAACTTAGCATCATCTACTTATGGTAAGTCTGATCCAATATGTAATTATTTCTTCTTCTTCTTAAGCATTTAATGGAAATATCTAATATAATTGTATGTTTTATGATTGTATAATTAAAGGGGGAGGAATTTATAGAATAAAAAAAAAACATCTTCTTGGTGTTAAGGATAATATTGCTTCTTGTAAAAAAGTATCATTTGATGTACATGGGATGATTAGAAATTATTTACAGCAAAATAAGTAAAAATGAAAAATGAAAATAAAGTGGCTCATGATATATCTTTTGGAAATGATGAAGCATTGCAAGTATTAGATAAAGGAAAAAAAAGCTACTATTGACATAGATTCTTATTTTCCTCCAAGGACTATTTTGGTTCTCAACCTAGTTTAAATAGTATTTTGGTTGATAAGGATATTATTTTGTGATGTAAACAAGCATGAGCTAGATTGTTCTATCATTCATATATTCCTTTAAATACTTTAAATTCACCATATTTTTAAGAAGCAATAGATGATACAACAATGATAGGTTCATGATTTAAGGTACCTTCTTATTATAAGATTTGTGTGCCTTTACTTCAAGATTTTAAAAAAAGAATGTCAGTTGGTTTTAGATACATATAATCCTAGCTAGGAACCAACATGGTGCACTATTATGAAAGACAAGAGAACTTATCAAAAACAAAAAACCTTGATTAATTTCTTAGTTATATTGGAACAAATTTTATCAAGTCAGTTGATACTTCTGAGATAGTAAAAAGTGTGAATGCTTTATCTAAATTTTTTTATGAAATTGTTGAGTAGGTTAGAACAAAGAATATTGTGTATTTTGTTACAAATAATGCAATTAATTATGTAACATCCCGTTACTGGTAGCAAAGGGTATTATGGTAATATTGGGTCAGACTGATAGATTTCATTGCATTC